>JADLZK010007951.1:0-39723 GCA_015847255.1 Hyparrhenia diplandra
GAGCTCCTTTCGCTTTATGGTGGTTGTATCCATGGTGCTGATATGGAAGTTGGAGAAGTGCAGGAGGGTTGCCATGACGGCGGACTGTTAACTAGAACTTGGCGGATGAGCCTGTGTAGGTGTCGTGTAGCTGATGCGTGATGTGCGATTTGGTGGGCTGCAGCTGGTGACGGTGAGTGGTCGATACTCTATGACTATTTATAGTAGCCAGACTCATGGAGTAGGGTGAGTGAGCATGCGTTTTCGAAATTTTATATTCATGCAAAACACGATGAGAGTTTCTCGCATGCTAGCTGTCGCGTAAACATACAAATCTGCGTGAAAGCTGCGATGGACGATTCAAAGTTTAAATGCATATGCATTGGCCCACCGTCGTGTTGCACGCGATGTTTGTGGATGGTGGGGACCCATCATCAGTACGATCCTCCGGTTACGTGCATATCGCGTTTGACCCACATAGTTCACCCGTGGCCGTGTGGGTCACTGTAGACCTGCACTGCACGCAAATTACAGAGAAATTCTGGCTACGCTTGCTTTTGGTGGTAAAGTTCGTGAGCTAGAACGCGCAGATTCCACACTCTCTCTTACTAATTATTACTACTACTAACGAGGCAATCGCATCACCACATTGAAAATTCTCACCCAGCACGCCGATCATAAACCATTGATAACATTACTGCCATTAATTAATCGCGGTGGCGGTTATTTTATGTCGCGCGGTGGTGGTTTGCGCAGCGCTCACCCGAGCTGAGGTCACAGGCAGATCGTGCGTGGTGACCGTGTTGGTTTCAAAACCACCACCGTTAATATAGCATATCCAGACCCTAACCGCTAACTCCTAGCGAGTCGTGATACTAGAGCCGCACGTGCCCGGATCTCGCCCTCGGCCGCTGCAGTGGCCACTCTCCCGAGCTCGGCTCAGACTCCAGCCCAGCCGCCGACTCCGGCCAAGGCGCTCGCCGGATCCGCTTCCCCGCGCGCTCGGATCTGGCGCTCTCCACCGCCGGATCCGCTGCTCTCACCGCGTGAGAGTGGTGGCGTCGCTAGCGCGCAGCGCCGTGGGTGGAAGGAGCAGTGCCGCGGTCGCCTGGATCACCGGTGTTGATATGGGAGCTTGCGCCTAGACCTGCGCGTAGAAAGTGCTGGTCGCCGGGATCTCAGCCACCACGCTACTCGAAAAGGGAGGAGATGAGGCCTAGTACGGGTTGCGGGGATCGCCGGCGCGGCATCGGGATGTGAGGGAGAGGGAGGTCGAGGAGGCCGCGCGCCATGTACTGCACGTGCCAGGTGCAAGGAGTCGAGCGGCATGGAGAGGCGAGAGGGAGATCAGCGGGAGGTGGTGTAGCGTGCGGGAGTGAAGTTAGGAAGAGGAGAGAATCAAGTGAGATTGAGACCCCAGCCCCTTAAATATATTAGAGGGTGTGTACTAGGTTGATACAATATTTTTGGAGTCGGAAGTCTGGGGCTCCTTATACACGTGCATGGTTTTATAGAAAACAACCACTTGGTTAAATCAATTTCCCATGTTTGCATTTTTATCGACCCGCGCCACGTAGGTTAATACCACCACGGTAAATCGGTGGTATTTACCGTCGGGCGTTTTAAAAACGCATTGCGAGCTAATAAAAATGGAAACGCTTGCAATAAAACATTTATTGTAGTAGTGCATCCTTGGTTAGCCTCTCTCCTCATCGCGCGCCAAAGGGCTTTGGCAGATCACTACTCGCTCGACTTTGCATGTTGTTCTGCGTACGCCCACGCGAAAATAAAAGTCATGGTTTCTGCTCACAGTATGCTAGACATATTGCGCTTTTCTCATTTTACTCAATTCAAAAATAGCAGAATTATTAGAGAGGAGCTTTTTACTTTGACGTATATGGTTTTGAGAGTCGCATGTAGAGATGGTCGTAGTATAGTGTCAGCAGGATATCGTCATGCCACTCGTCGTGTGCATTGAGATGCAGTCAAAGCATACTAGATATAGTTCGATTTACCTGTCACTGGCAATGCAAAAGTAAAACTATCTAAATCACGTTGGGTTACGCGTTCCAATAGATGTCTTAGCAAAGCAACTGTAGCTGGTATACCATTTGTGCATCGGTCGGTAGCCATATGGACTATGAGCACTGCACGCTTCATTTCTGCTTTCTATGACTATATAGTACTGTGTGTGCTTTGTGATCCACGAGCAAATCAAATACCTAAATCAAAAATTACCACTCACTCAGCCGCCATATGCAGGAAATATTAAGTGTCAAATTAACTATTGACAGTGATAGAGAGGCCAGCGCCAAATAACTTCAGCCAAACTAATAAGCTAGCCTACGCATGAAGACTAATCCAGAGTCGTACTAAACAGGTTGCCGCATTTTCCACTACAGCACAAATGGTGGTTTTACCTTTCGTCTTCTACGGATCGTGCACATCAGCTCATGACGTCACGATTAAACTCCTTCCATAGGCATACTGCGTATCATCAAAACCAAAAATGTTTTTCTATCCAATGCGGCCCAGGATTCCTGCCGTGCCTTAGTGAGCGTCCATATCAAATGTGGCATTTTACTGCGCTTTCAAAAATATATCTCGTTGTTCGTGTCTCGACTGTATTACAAAAATCACTACGATGCTTCTCATGCGTAACTCCGACGAGCACCGTGGCGGGGACGGGCTGATCTCGGGAGGCGCTCACGGCGCTGCCGATACGGAAAGCGCCGCGCCCACGTTACCTCGCTCGGCCTAGCGCTCGCCGCGCGGCGGGCGCCGCCATGCGCTAAACCATCGTTCAGCGGATACTGTGCAGATGTCTGCACCTCCTCATGAGTCGACTGAGTGAGATACACGCCGGTGCCGCCTCTCATCCATATGCTGGCATCTTCGACGCGACGCTTAGCGCGCTAGTGATGCCGCTCACCATTTGCTGCGTATCTGCCGCGTGATCTGCACACGCTGCTCGGTCCTTCGAGTCGCGTGACACTTAACCAGCCACGCTGTGGCCTTGTGGCGTGCGGCGCCCTCCTGGGGATTGATTTGGGAGGTGTTCGGATTTTATTTTCCCGTGGCATTTGAAACCGCCACGGAAAATAGGTAGCTAACCCCCGGCCGGGGAAAAACCGCCCGCGTTAATTGATTAACCGTGGCGGTCTTAATAAACTCACGAGTTAATCCTATTAACCATGGCGCATTGTTAAAAAAACGCCCACGGAAAATCGGCCCAATATATATACGACACTTAACCTCTCCCCGCTCACTGCCTCTCTCCGCATCCGGATCGGTCTCTCCCTCCCACCCCTCCCTCCCCACGGCCCTCTCTCTGCATCTGGATCAGACGCCCGGCTTACCGGCCAGCGGCAGCGTCTCCGGCCTCACCTCTCGCTCGTCCTCTTCGGCGCTCCTCTCCGGCGGGTTGTCCTCGGCGCTCGTCCTCCGTGGTCTCTGCGCTCTCCTCGCCGTGCATCTCCTCCTCAGCGGCGCTCCTCCTGCGTGCGCTTCGTCACTCCTCGGGCGCTCCTCCTCGGCGGCCGGTGCACGTCACTCCCGCGTGCGATGGCGGATCCGGCGGCGCTCCTCACCTCTCCGGCGTGGACGCGGCGAGCGGCCAGAATGCAGGCCTCTCCGAGCCGTTAGAGTTTGGATTCGATCTCTCTCTCAATTTATTTGCTGAGTGGCGGTAAAGACCGCACGTCGCGAAGTTGATATGCGATTAACGATGGCGATTATCTTTACGCGCCACGGTTGGCGGTTTCAATGCCGCGCGGAAAATCCACACCGCCCGCGGAAAAATCGAATCGATAGTAGTTTGCTTTCGCGCGTGGCGTAGCGCGCGACCGCGGCCCGCCTGCGCGCCTTGCCGGTGAAGCTCGCAGCGCACACACCCGGCTATCCAGCCATCCCGGCCAACATCGGCGCTCGTCGCCTCAATGCGTGTTTGCTGGAGTCTGCGTCACCAGCGCGTCGCTCTACAGCGCGAGCAGCTGGCAGAGCCGCTGGAGCATCGATTCCACGGCGTACTCCGGTGAGCGCGTGCCCGGCGACGACCCGCGGATGCGCGCGGCGTGACCCCGCGCGCGCCTGCGATGCCCTTGCCGTTTGCCCGCACTGTCGCGGCGTTCGATCGCCAATGGCCGAGGCGATCTGGGTCGATGGGAGGAACGATCAGCACGCCGAGTCGCTGCGCGCCGGTCACCGCCGCTACTTTGCGTGTCGGTATGCGCGCAAAGAGAGCACGTCCGCGTCTCTGGCGCGGGAACCCGACCGTAACCGCAGTTCGTTGGATCAGCCCTGCAATCGCTTTGTAGAAAGGCGCCGTTTCGCTTGTTTTCGCAGATAGGTCCTAGCCCTGGTTCAAAAATAATTGATGCCTCATGTCCACACTGGCACTACTGCGTTTTACGCCACGACCTGAGGAAATGGTAATGCGTGGTCCAGCGCCCCTGGCGGTTTCGATTAGTTAACAGCCCTCCGCGTGGTCGGCTATCTCGGTTAGTGCCATGATGCTGGCCCTGAGTCTCGCTTGATTATCCTGCCCTGGAGCTGTCTTGACCATATCTTTCCCACGTTATAGGTCCGATTTGGCTCGCTCCAGAGTTGTGTGAGGTTTATTTTGGCCATTAGCTACACTTTAGTAATGTTGTTGCTTGACATATTCCATGCTTTTTGAAAATGCAACGTATGTTATTAGTTAAGTAGTAAAGCTTTCTGATGCCTCTTGGTACACACCAAATTCCTTCCCGAAGAAGCAACATAGGACGTATATTGGCCGGGCTTCTAATAAAGCGATGTTAACATGATTAATATCGCAGATGCCCTTTTCAACAATGACGTGTTTAGATCAAGCTAAGAGATTATGCTGATGAGCGTGTTTTGTGTTCTACTGCTTATGTTAAATGTCAGAACAAATAAATGTTTTGGTGCCTTACTTAAGTCGGCGTGTAGTTGTTCTACTGTTATGTTGCTTACGTTACCATCGGTGTGTCCTTTACTCATCGCTGGCTCGATCTTTGGCGGCTCTACAGCAGCTCTTGTGTCACGTAGTACCGAGATCTCACCGTTAGTCTCTTGCGATAGTCTCTGAGTTTTCTATGTTTTGGTGCCTGTTTCTAGTCTTGTTCACTTTTGCTTATGTCACGTCGTGTTGCTTGTTTCCTACTGAGGTAAGAGCGAAGAGTGCGATTCATTGGCGGTGAAGACAGGAATGCGAGGGATTTCATTGGCGGGACTCGAGGAAAGATAGAAGACACCGAATAATCCCGAAGCGAGCTAGACCTTGGATTTAGGGCACGTCTGGGAGACTTACCATTTTGATCATATTGTACCTAATCATTTGCCATAATTGCATAGAATTTTACCT
This sequence comes from Hyparrhenia diplandra, assembly GCA_015847255.1. Taxonomy (NCBI): domain Eukaryota; kingdom Viridiplantae; phylum Streptophyta; class Magnoliopsida; order Poales; family Poaceae; genus Hyparrhenia; species Hyparrhenia diplandra. The sequence continues at coordinate 5,348 of JADLZK010007951.1, forward strand.
TTCATGCATGTTGACTTGTCAGATGCCAGCCTAGCAGAGTGAGGTAGCCACATCTGTCCAAATATTACCATGAGATGGAACTCTGGTGCAGACAGGTTGCAGCATAACTAATTGGCACTGCTCCTCTCATCTACTGCCAATTGGCTTTAATGAAAGTAAAACTTTGCTTTGTTATATAAAATGATGATATGATGATGGATAATGGTTGCGTGACCATCGTAAAAGAGTTGAGTGCTGGACTGCACCGTTGCCGGTTTGGTGGTTAAAGAAATGGGTTACGCGAAGCTTTGTCCGGGTACGATTTGCGGAAGGTGCGATGTCCGCATTTCTCCATGCGAGGAACTTGGTGGTGGGTAGCCACACACCGGGACAGCGAGTGCAACTCTAGGGCCCTAACATACGTCTCAAAGCGACTCATTACGCCGAGCCCGCCGAGGGTGGGGTGGATCAGATCTTTTCCACTGGATGATGGCGTTTGAGGACTCACATGACTATCGCGGTCTTTGGTAGATCCGTGGGCATTTATCGCGCCTCGAAAATGCGCTTCAGGTTTTGCCCTGGCAGCGGTAGATCCCCTCTGAATCCTAACACGAAGAAAGATCTCATGAGTGACACCTGTTTCTGTTCACCTTGAAAGTGTTTGGGAGTCGTGCCTGGTCGAGGGCAAATGGGAGGTTACAGCGGCGAGGCGTGCACCGGACTAGCTCGAGCTTACGTCTAAGCTCACGATGGCGAGATTCAAGAGTGCGCCAAGAAGTTTTGATTACCATGCGTACATGTACAGTCCTCACGGCATTCCAATAAAGCTGAGACAGAGAAGTGTGGACAGATCACGATTCAACTATACATGAGAAAACCGATGCGACTTTCAGAAACACCAGCTGAGTCACAATTTGAACTGCAGAATTATGATAATCATGTCTGATAGCAAAGAGCTGTGAAAGCAATACGGTAGTGAGGTAACAAAGCGCTACAATCCCGACCATCCCGGGCGGGTTTTACATTGGACATAGAACTCATTATTGTTGCGCTGAAATAAACCACTGTAGACTCATTAGCGCTGACACCGAGGATTTTCCATATAATGGCAGCTTCCACACAGATCGTAGACTTTCACCAAGGAGGATTAAACACGCACAACTAACCAAGTGCATCCGAATGTGCTTTACTCCGGAGCGCCAAAAAGCCCTCACGGCACGAGCACTCATCCTTCCTTCTCAGGAAAAGCTGAAGAGATTTTCGGTTGGTTTGCAAATGTCCCGGCTTTGTCCCCAGATTTGTACGATTATCTCCAGCGATGGCACAGCATGCGTAACTGTTTCGAAAGTATCTACACCAACTGCTTTCGCTTTGCGACTTCTATTTCGCATGTACTGCAGTTATCGCGAAGAAAACCCTGTTTGTAAGAAGAGATTATTATTGTGGATGGAACAATTAAACCGGATATATTATATATATATGGTCAAAAATCTCTATGCTGTGGTGCGATCGAGATTCGCTACTGTGCACTTCGTTTTTCGTGCCTTGTACGCCCCAACCCAGCGGACGCTTCGCTGCGCTTTGTGCCATTTTGACGATCAGTCTGCCAGTGAACTCAATGGAAGCAACCCGACTTTATCGTCACCAGCGGATCGTGATGCTTTTCGAGGCTGGCGAGGGTTCACCATTCTGGCAGTTCGACGAGCGGTCTACTGCATGTTCGACCAGACGGTCACGCCATCTAATATTGATCTGCGAATTTGCAAGCTACATCGCCGTTGAGTGGCTATTCGCAGATGCACGAGAACAGCTACGTACCGATTGTTGTCAAAGAGACAGCTACGTACTGATCGTGAATCCAGGAATAGCATGAGATGCGCCTTCTCATTTTATGAGAAAGCTGCATTAACCTCCATTCTATGCTCCACCTTTTTGTTGTTTGCGAGCTTGCATAGACACATCAAAGCTGTGTAATGTTTCCTGTCTCAACTGGGGAGCCGCCGTGTAGATGGAGCCACTTGCATTGCCCAGTGTATACACACCTCCAGTGCGCACCTACAATGCACTCCACCTTTGGTCGCCCTTGCTGATCATCTGCTCCCGCACACCTGGCAGAGTGACGAACTATGAGGCCTATGACATACAATAGCACCTAATATTACACTTTATGCAGCCTGCCTCAAATTTCAGCATAAAATGGAACCAATGCAACAGTTTCCTCATTTCCCAAATGAGGTATGCTACTGATGGACTCACTCATCCGTCTCAAACACAATGGTGAAGAAAGGAGTTTGTGCGCAGTGACGCACTCTGGGTATGCAAGCCTTGTGCACGAGCGACGACAGCATCTTTACTTGGGTTCAGGCCCACATTGTATATCGCTCATTGATTCGTTAGCCACGTTGTTCGCGCCCATCGCGAGCCGTACGTGGTAACACATTAAAGGTTCACTGATGGTTGGGTTTGTTTCGTGGCGGCTCACTGCGTGCTGCGGAATAAGTATATGTTGCTAATGCTGAGGCTCCTCGCAAGCTTTATGGTGGTTGCATCCATGGTGCTGGTGCTATGGAAGTTTGGAGGAGAGTGCAGGAGGGTTGCCTGACTGCGGACTAACTTCAGAACCTTGGCAGAGATGACCTGTGTAGAATCATTGAGGTGTACAGCGCTATGCTAGTGATTTGGTTTGGGCTGTGGTGACTAGGGTGGTCCGATCTCTATGACTATTTACCTGGTAGCCAGGGACTCGCATGGAGTGGGTGCAGAGTGAGCAATGCGTTTTCGAGATTTGTATTCATGCAGAAACACGATGAGAGGGTCTCGCGTGCTAGCTGTCGCGTAACCAGCTCTGCCACAAATCTGCAGTGAGACACGACGGACGATCAAAGTTTAAATGCATATGCGACCGGCCGCGTCGTGTTGCACGCGTGTTGTCATGAATTGCTCGGACCATCACGAGCGTCCTCCGGTTACATGTGATCGCGAGGAGAGGATTAGCGGGACCCACCACGCACCGAAAGAGGGAGGAGAGGAGGCCGGCGGGTTGCACCGCGGGATCTGGCGGCGCCGCTCAGGATGTGAGGAGAGGAGGTCGAGCTGTAGCCGCCATGCGTATGTGAGATCGCTTGAGGCGTGAGGCGGCGGCAGTGGCGCATGGAGAGGGAGTCGCTTTGAGGGTAGTTGTCGTGGCGAGTGAAGTCGGGGAAGGAGAGAGAGTCAAGTGAGATTGAGACCCTAGCCCTTAAATATAGTATTAGAGTGTGTGTCCGTAGGGTCTAGAAAACTTTGGATCCATCTTGCTATCTTCTCATTCACTAGTGTTGCGCTTCTTGAGTGGAGGTACCAAGTAGGACGCCGCTCGCAAATTCTCACTAAGCGTGTCAGGCAAAACCGACCATTGATAACATTACTGAGAGCTAATTAATAGCGGTGGCGGAGTTTGCATGTCGCGGTTAGTCGATCGATGATGGTTTCCAAAAACGCCACCGTGTAATAAAATATAAGAAGAGAAAATGCATAACCTAACTACGCGCCCTATAGAGGACGTGCGCCGCTGAGATCCGCCCGCAGGCTGCTGCGTGGTCTCAACTCCGAGCCCGCCGGATCACTGGCCGTCTCGTCGGATAAACGCTCACATGCCGCCGGATCCGGCCCTCCTAGCAGCGGAAGCGAGGGCTGCCTCCTGGCCGTGGTGGGAGGCTGAAGACAGCTGCCGCGCGTCTGGCGTGAGTAGTGGAGGTGAAAGTCGCTTGCGGGTGTGCCGCGTGATGCTGGTCGCGGATCTTGGCCGGAGTTGAGGAGGCTCGGCGCGCAGGACACTGCGCCCAGGAGAGTCTGGTGCGTACAGGAATCAGCGTACGGCGGCGGGAGGGGAGGAGGGAGGTGGTGGCAGCGGAGGATCGGCGCCCGTGGCCTCGGAGGGAGGAGAAGGGAGGTGAGGCACGCGCGCGCATGTCGCTTTGTAAGGTGCTTGAGGAGTCGAGGGGCATGGAGGCGAGGAGTGCGTGGGGAGGTAGTTAGTGCTTGGCGGTGAAAGTCGAGAAGGAGAGAATCAAATAGAGATTTGAAACTAGCCCACATCGTCTCTATATTAGAGGGGTGTCGTAATGGGGCTGACAATATGGGCCGAAAATCGCGAGGCCTCGATGCGCCGTAGCGAGTATATAGGAGAACGGCTCTATGTTAATCGAATTTCCCACTGCAGCGTTTTTACGGCCCTTCCGCGAGTTAATACCACCGCGGTTTATAAAATGAAAACACCTTGTAAAACATTCTTTGTAGTAGTGTAACTTGGTAAAAACTCTCCTCATCCACGCCTATATGCGCGCCAGAGACTTGGCAAATCCACTCCTGCTTGCACTGCGATTGCATACTATTCCATATGGCCTACCCGAGCCAGACAAATGACCGCTATTCCATTTTATTGTGCACCGCGTAAACCTAGCGTGATTTAGATGAGGGTTTTGTGCCCTTTAATTACCAGTGACAGGGAATCCAAGAGTTATCTAGTACTCCCTCCGGGATGGTATTAGAGATGCGTTTGGACAAGGTTTGGGTCAAACATGCCGGGAATATAAATCATCAATAACTTTAAGTTGTTAAGTTTGTAATATGCCAGCTATGCCTATGAGTAGATTTATCTTAAAAACTCTTGCTTTTTGATAAAAGTATACATATATCCGCATCTCGTAAATATTTTTATAATAATAAAGAGAGATCAATGTTGGCCACGTTTGAGCGCATCGCCATTTGTCACTAGCGACTTCTGATGCCGTCGGACGAAGTATTTCTTTGACGGCCACAATTGCTGAGTCGTTCCACATTGGGACTGTCATGCCAGCTTCATCGGCGTCACCTCGCTTCGTTTCTTTCTTTTTGACTATAGTACTGTGTGCATGTGATCCCCGAGGCAATCAAGTACCTAATTGGAAATTACCACTCACTTAATTAGCCGCCATACAGGAAATATTAAGTGTCAAATTAACTATTGACCTTAATTAATAAGAGGCCAAGCAGCCAAATAACTTCAGCTAAACTAATAGCTAGCCTGCATGAAAAGCTGATCAAGTCGATTTGCTAAAGCAAGGTAGCTGTCGTTTTCCACTACAGCACAAATGGTGGTTTTACACCTTAGTCTTCTACGGATCGTGCACATCATCACATAACGTCCGATTAAAGCTTCTTGTCAAGCGTCCGATTAAACTTCTTCCGTAGGCATACTTTGTAGTTCGTCAAAGCAAAATGTTTTCATCCAATGCGGAGGAAAAAGGAGAAAAGGATTCCTAAACCGATGTAGCGTGGCTGATATCAGTATTAAATAGTGTATTTTATTAATTAAAATTAGAATTCAGTGATTAGAGAGAACTGTGGGCACGGCGGATTAGCTTAGTGTAATCCTCTCATATATATATGAGGCGAGCAGACCGCTTGTGAGGAGCGAAAAGAATAGCTTAGGTTTTACCCTGCGGCCTCGCGCCTCGCGTTGCGCGCCACCGGCGCCCGCGTGCCGCTCTATGTGCTTGACGAGCATGTGGTCAACGCCCGCCCCACAGCCCGCCTCTTCTGTAGTGCGTCACGCCCTGCGTCATCCCCTGCGGTGGTGACCCCTGGGTGCTGATCCGGTCATGCTGGCCCGTAGCGGATTGGTATCTGAGGAGACCGGTATATGGCCTCACATTAAGAGCAAGCAAGTCCTAGAGGAGGTTAACAATGCCATCAATGAATTCATCGCCATGCGTGCACGAGGGCCGATCCAGCGCGGCCAAGCCATGGTCAGCCCTAGTCGCCAGCTTGAGAAAAGGCCGTAGTTTCCTATTATTTTATAGATAGGTCTAGTTCAAAAGATGTAATTAGATATAAAGTCCCTATCTTTTTACGTTTAGATTTACGACCTTTAGGAAGATAGTGCCAGAGGGTCCAGCACCCTTGTTCGGTTTCGTTAGTTATGCGCGTGGCTACTGGTTGCAATCGATAGTCTAGCCTCTAGTTTTCTGCATGATTCATGCCCACCTTGGAACCTATTTGAGGAGCATATAGTTTTCGCTTTGCAGCTCCGATTTGGCCGCTCGAGTTGTGTTAGGGTTTATTTTGACCTAAGCTACGCTAGTAGTTTTGTTTAACATATTCCGTGCTTTTGTGAGAAAATGTAACTTATTTATTGGTGAATTAAAGCTTTTATAATATTCTTTTATTTCAAAGCAACCATGGGGCTATGTGTAGACTTTTAATAAAAACGATTTTCACGTGCATGACTAATAATCTCTACCCGCGATATGCCTTTTCATCAATGACATGTTTAGATCAAGCTCAGTCCATATAATAACTTGTGTTTTATGATTTCTCTCTTATGTTAAATGTTTTTCCAAACTAATGAAATGTTTTTGGTTAACTAAATAAGTCAAGCGTGTGTAGAACGTTCCACCGTCCTGTTGCCCAGTACCATACGATTGTGTTCCTTTGTATCGATAGCTCGTTCTTTGCCGGCTCTAGCAGCTCTTGTGTATGACTTGTCTTTGGTGGTATTTATTAAAGTGCTAGGAGAATATGAAGGATTCCATAAGCGCCACGAGAATACCATTGTAGCTTTGCTCTAGGGAGGTATTCTACAGAGTATACGTAATCCACGAGGGAAAGCTTTTGGCTTCAAAAATTCTAACTAACTCACAATCATGCATCTCTTGACTTAGCAAACCACTAGACTAAAGTGAGGGTAAATGATAGATGATAGGGAGTTATGAATAATATCGCACACAAGAGAATTCCTATGATAAAATAGTCATGTAGTAGCAAGTTGAGAGGGCAGTGAAAGATCAAGGTTTCCTATGTGCTTCTCTATTACTTGGGATTCTATGATACTAATCCTGCAAAAAGCACTTTGGAGTAAGCGGGTCCATCCCAACTCTCAAAGAAAGACTAGGAAGAAGGTAGTTGGGAGAATCTTTGCGAAAAGCTCTCTGAAGCACGTGGTGGATTACACGGGCCGTCAGAGGTGTCACCCTGGGGGCTACCACAACTATCTCAGTAGGATTGAGACCTGCGGGGTAACCTATAGCCTAGACACAAAGTCGCATACTGCTCGATTACAACTCTAGCTGCGTGAATAACTAGATCCTCGATGCTGAGCGGGACCCCATGCAGTGAAAGTAACAACTATACTAACCAATTATATAAAAGACATGAGAAGTAATGAGAAGATAAGCATATATAAATGCATAAGTCTTCCAAAGGGAAGGATACAGGCATACCAAACTCGTAGACTTCTCCGAGGCGGGAGGCGTTGCTCACTTCTGCCTTTCTTTGCTGAGTTCTTCTAAGACTACTACATTGGAGAGTCTAACCTAATTCTCTAGTATGGAAGAGAGGTTGTCCTCACATTGGGACACCTCATTGACCAACTCAAAGATCAAGAATAATGAATAGGGAATGAATTAGGGTTTTCACTTTCGAGGGGGCGGAAGAGATGCTTGTTATATAGCTCCGGAGGATGCACGCTGCGTGGCCGCGGATCAGGCCGACCTTTGAAGAAGGGCGTGAATCTCTCTCTCGATGGCGGTGGCGAACCGACCCTCACGAAGCGGACTGCATGGGCCCTAGAGGCCGGGATGGCGGCTCAAAGGCCGAGGCGGTCGCGGCCTTTGGCCCAATCCTAGTGGATCGCGTGAGATCTGCGTCGATAGCTTTCCGGGGAAGGTGTGGTTTTGCTAGAAAGCAAGATGCGGATAAGAAAGTTATGGCCATTTTGAGTGAACTACGCTCTACACTGATATCTTTGATTCTAGACTACGAATATAGCTGAACAATATAGTCCGTTTAGATCGTCTCAACAAACGCTCTTTTGCAATGGTGGCATCTTGGAAATATGTTCGGAGCATGTTTGTGCCGTGTAGCGCTTACCAAAACTCTAGGGTTTTTCTGTTTTAATCCTAAAAATTCCAAAACTTGTGGAATTCTATCAATAAAAACCCCTAGTCTATATTGTTTATTCATTGTAAACCTTATTTCATATTTAAGTTGACTATCAAAAATATTTGCAATAGCGAGGTGTCAACAAGTACCAAGCTCTATCGTTGAGTCGCGATATCTCTAGTTTCTCTTTAGTTATGTTTTGATGCTGTTCTTAGTCTTGTTTGCTTTGCTTTATGCATTTTGTGTTGCTTGGTTGATCTGAGTAGGCGAGCCGTTCATTGGCGCGGAAGACTAGGAGCTAAGGACCGACCGAGCGGTGGAGACGCGAAAATGAAGACAAATATTACGAGCTGACTAGACCTTAGATGTAGGGCAAGTCATGAACACCATTTGGTCATATTGTACCTATCTCATTTTATAATCATGAATTTTTACTTCGTGCGTGTGGCTTGAAATCAAATGCCAAACCCCTAAGGACTTGATTAGCCATCTATCAAATATTACCATGGGATGGTTTTGGTAGATAGTTTGCAGCATAACTATTTAGCGATCTGCTCATCTACTTAATTATTTAATGAAAGTAAAACTTTGCTATTATATAACATGATGAATATGATGATGAGATAATGAGTTGCTGCCATGTTAAAGAAGTTGAGGATGCTAAGGCTGCAGCGTTGGTTTGGTGGTTAGAACATGTGAGAAGCTTGTCGGTCTCGCGGAAGGTGCGCGTGTCGCTCTACATAAGGACTTGGTGGGTGGGTGACCCACATGGGACAACGAGTACAACTCCAGGGAGCCTAATGGGCTCGGGCTTCACTTATTAATAAGGCCATTCGAAGGGTGGGGGTGGATCTTTCCAGCCGGGGTGGCGTTTAGGGGCTCACATGGTTTTGGTAGGGAGTCTTGGTAGATCCCATGGACATTTTTAGGGGGCGCCTCCATGCGCCTAGGGTTTAAGCCTAGCGAGTGAAAGCCCTCCTTTAAATCCTTTGAAGGTCTCGTGGTGACACCACTGCTTGCTCACCTTGAAAGTGTTTGGGGGTCCCGACGAGCCTCGGGCAAAGATGGATGGACGATCAAAGTTTACATGCATGGGATATGCATGCATTAGATTAACCCACGTTCGTGATGGTTTCCATTATCCACGACACGCGATTTGCAACACGACGGAAACATTTAACCAATTTAGTGGAAAGCTCGATCCTGCCAGAGACAACTATATATGGTCTAGCTAGCTTTCTGGATTACGTACAACATAGATATAAATATAAAATTTATATTAAACTAGCATATGTCGTGCATTGCAACGACTACAGCAATTTATATTAAACTAGCATATTATAAATGGTCTCATCGAGCCGTGAAAAAAGGCGTTTCGAAGTCCTGATGCGGTAATCTTATTTAACCCTACATATGTTAATAAAATGTTCAGATCAATCAAGCCTATATATACTGGGTGCATGATATCCTAGTAGATTCCTTGTTCTGAGTTAATTTCTATACGCGAGTTCAAGCCCTTATAATATAAGGTGGCAGTAATTAGGCAAGAGTTCTACGATTCTGACACACTCTCGGGTGCATCCTCTCTGTGCGGGCGACTTTCGTATTTACTAGCGCTAACGGCGCCCACCTTCCTCCACCATCGCCCGACCACGCCCGGCTGGAGCTAGCGCGCCCTGTGCCAGCTTGCCGCCGGCGGCGTGATGGCGGCACGAGCGCCTCAGCTGGCGGCCCGCCGCGCGTTGTGCGGCTGGCGGCGGCGTGACCATCGAGGCTTTCGACACATGCTGGCTAGGGGTGGCACTCTCTCACTGACGCCCCCTCCATCTGATGACACCGTTCTTTGCTGGCGTGATCGCCGCGGGTCAAGGCGGCGGCCAGCGGTGTCGGCGAGGGCTGTTGAGTTCGAGCGCGCGTGTGGGACCCGATAGCCCTAAGGGCTGGGCGGGGAGCCACTTTGGTGGGCCTTGGCGAGTGAGCTGGCTCTCGGCGGGATGTGCGGTCGGCGTGGCTAATGCGGCGAACTCTTGCGTGGCGTGGCCGGCCGTGCTGGTCGCCCTCGGCAGGGAAGCCTACGCGAGGTGGCGGCCGGCTGCGGCGGTGGTGGCGAGGGCTGGAGATCAGAGCATGCGGGGCGACATGCGATGCTGTTCCTTGGGTGAAAGCCTAGCAGCGGCGGCGACCGCGGCTATGGCGTGGCTTCCGCTTTGGCGTTGCACCCCAACATTTTCCGCGGGTGAAAGCGGTCCTTCCTCCGGACAAATGAGTGGCGCATTGGGCGTCATAACCTTCTAAAAGCGTCGTTGTGGAACTGGCTTCGGTCATGGGGTGTCTGCGTGGTAGGGCGATGCGACCATGAGTAGGAAGTCGAGCTGCTCTTCGCGACATGCTTGGTCGAGGCGGCGATGACCTCTGCCCCAGCCTCCTAGCTGCGCCGGGAGCTCGGGTCGTCACATCTTGGTTTGAGTCGTTGTTTGCTACTGTTTTGTGTTTGCGTTTATGAAACCCAGCCATGCCTAGGCTGGTTTGGGTCGCACCTCTAGTGCGTGTATTCGGAAGTACTTCTTACACTTAATATTAATCGAGCTGGGAAACCGGATCCTTTTTAAAAAGCAATAATTAGGCAATAGTATATAGGTTCAATGTGTCTGGTTACGTTGTACTCCAGCTGGCAGCAACACGTGCAACACGATGTATGGAATCATCAAATATATGCATGGTCCCTAGTGGCCTAGCTGTCTGGATTACTACGTACTAGGCTTTGAGAATGCTCTTGTGTGGAAGATCATCCAAATATATGCACGGTCTAGTGGCCTAGCTGTCTGGATTACTACGTACTAGGCTTTGACAACACGTAGTCTAGGCTTTGAGGATCTATAGAATGCTCTTGTGTTACAACCAGGACTGGTCTATTAAAATGTATATCAAAATATATATAGACCGAGCGAGTGTGAGAAACAAATGAGCTTGTTAAATTAACAAAAAGTATACAAGCACAAAGGCAAATACTAACTCTTCTAATGCAATTCTGCTTCTCTACTTAATCAAAATCTAAAATTTGACTAAATTTATGAGAAAACAATGCAATAACTAGGTGTACTTGAAATACATCCAATGATCTAATGAGACTTATATATGGTACATAATAAACATTGTCATTTTCTAAATAAATTTGGTCAAACTCAGGCGACTCGGTACTATTCCAAAATTTTTATCTTTCTTCGGATGGATGGACTAATTAGAGGCCCTCACAGAAAATTTATTTTACTTTTGGAAAAAGTGCATTCCTCCCCGACTATCTGAAGTTTACTTTTATATCACCAGCCGGGACAAACACGCCTCCCTCAACTTTTCAAACCATGCATTTTTACTCCTGGCGGTTTTGAGGCAGTTTTACTTCACGATAACGCGGGTTTGGTACGGCAACCGCCAGGTTTGCTACAATTACCACGGCACCTTTACGCTTTTCTTTTTTAAAATTTTGGTTGAATCTTTGAACATAGTAAATCATAGAAAAATCAAAATAAAATCAGTTTTTATTTGGACTCACATGGTAGTCTCTACATTGAGTATATAACTCATGACCATAACTGTTCTAAGTTTGCTATGATTTTGTCTTTTCTTTTCATTTATTTAGTACAGATCTTTGAAAAATCATGAAAATGGCAAAAATCTATAAATGAAAGAGCTCCAGGTACATTCCTGCTCCACATAGAAAGTGAGTCTACATGTAGAAGTGGGCATATTAATATCTGATACTTTAGTACAAAAAAGTTTCTACGGTGAATATATAATTAATTAAAATAATTGTATTTATGACCATATTATTACACATTTGAGCCAGAAATATGTGTATATGTTCGCTGTCAATAGATCTACTCATGTGAGTCTAAATAGATTTTCAGCGCTAACCACCTGATTTACTTATGATTTTTTAAAGATCAATCAGTTTTTAAAAAAAAAGGAAAGAAGGCCATGAGTGATGGTATCTTCAGCTTGACCGCCAGTTCTGCTCTCGCTCCACGATTCACTTCCAGCGCACCAAATCAGCTCTTCAGAGAAAGAAAAAATGTGGTTAAAAAGATGGCGTCTCCGGTTTTAGAAAGATGAGAAAGAAAAAGTCGCTCTGATCAGATGGGGGGAAATATGGACTGCCCTCACCCTTTAAGAGAAGTGGCCACTGGAGCAGGCCACCCACTTATTTACTGCTGGGCTTCAGGCTTTACGATGAGCCACAGGCGACGGGTAATAGATAGATTTGTGTGGGCCAAAATTTTTGGGGTCCATAGACGCAATTTAACGGGCTGGTGCTGAGGGTGGTACTAGAGGTGGTTTACGGCTTTGCGATCGAAAGTGAGACGAATCGGACCAGGGATGCTGATGTATACAATGGAAAAAGCTATTTTTAAAGAAAAGATTCAGAGTCTTGACAAAAAGCATCGGAAACTCAACACACAATATTTCACTGCGCAACCGCACACGGCTCTTTCGGGAGTTTTTTCATTTGCCTTTTTATACGAAATGCTGGATACATGGCCCTCGAGTCCGCTCCCCCGCCATCACGATTACTGCTTGATCTGGTTCTTTTGACCATGCCAAGCGACATGCCCTGCAACCGTGCGATGGCGGTGGACACACACGTGGCCATGTTCCAGGTTGGGCACATCTCCACCCGGCACACATGGTTCTACACACAGACAAACCAAACATGCAGTACTTACAACGGGATTACAAGAATAGGAAATGAAATGTAAAACACGATGCTATTTTTCTAACACGGGCTTGAGGTTCTCGTCCAAGAGGGAGAAGATGGAGACCTTGAAGGTGCTGATTGGGCATGAGCGGCGTGCCGAGGTGCCGGATGCCGTTCTTGTTGTAGTCCCAGGTGATGTCCGACGACAACAACCTCCCAGTCCTCCCCGGCCGACGGCCACCCGGTCTCCGACACGACGACGATGCCGAAACCCAGCCCCATGACCGCTGAGTGCACGGCGTCGAGCTGCGCGTCAGCATGTTGCCGTACACGAGCCCGGAGCCCTTGTCCACGAAGCCAAGCCAGCCGCGGAACAGCGCGAAATCGAGGCTGCGGCTTTCGTTGGCGAGCCCGTAGAACGGGTACGCGTTCACCATGAACGGCGCGCCCGTCCCGGCGGGGAACCTGAGCATCGGTCTCACGAAATACGATGGCCGTGTCTCGTAGCCATCGCGGAACCGCACCGCCCGAGCGAGTGCGTGGTGGAGACTGCTTGACGCGGCCGTGCAGGGACGCGGTGGGTTCGAGAATCACAGAGCTCCTCTCAGTCAACACTAGTTCTTTTTGTGATCAGCCCTATCACGTCGATTCCTCTTCACTCCAATTGTTTTTCATTTCTCTGTTTTGGCTCTTTGACCACACCCTGTTTTCTTGTGGTACAGCAGCCCTGCTGTAGAACTAGTGCCACCCTGGAAGTCACCATGATCTTTGATGAGGCCTCGAGCTGAATCACTGCCGCATAAACAATGCTCCAAACTCAACTTTGATGGTCATACTTTTATGTGAAGAGCACATTGTGTTTATTTGCTGCTCCTGTATGCTTATGTCTGATATGATAATGTGCACATAGACAACACAAATGATTATTCCGTCTTATTTTGATCTATAATAAAGTGGATGACCTGTGTGCCTTGGATTAATAAGATTGTCATCAAATACACAATTATGGTGTCTTCACATTATTGTTTGGTGGAGAATATTTAATAGTGGACAAATGACAGTTTAAGCCCTTTCGTGTCCCCTGGAATCTCCCACAACTTCAAAGAGGTTTTGAATGATTCCAGGTGGCAGGTTTTCAGATTCCTACAACAATCAACCAGAGAGTGGTTTTGTACCAATAGTTCAATTTATTTTAGAAAAAAAAAAAAAACTGAAGGCTCAACTTTTTGTACCATGAATTGAAATCCTATGTGGGCCAGTCTGTCCTTTTTTTTTTTCCCATCCACTTCTATCGGTCTATATATTGGTTTGGTTTTACTCAAAAAAATATATTGGTTTGGTTCATGTTCTATTTTTTTACACAATGTTTACCTTTTCTTAATTTCACTGTAGAAGCAGATGACTCTGACGCGGTATGCACATGTACAGGCTAAGTGATAAACAATAGCACTAGTGGTAGGGATGCAAGGTAGGGTGCAAATTAGCAAAAAAAAAAAAAAAAAGGATAACACTATTTTGGGATTCAGGACAACCGCCTTACATCCCTAAGTTGTAGGACTCTCTTGGTGTAAATAGTAAAATGTAGGAGGACTCTTTGTAAGAAGGAGATGAAATAAATAGAGAGAGAGTGAGTGCTGGACAGAGGGGCCAGCTAAGAGATTTTCCCCAAATTCCAACATGGTATTGAAGCCAGTGCTAGGGTTTCGTGTGGCTATCGGCCATTGCCGACGTTCGACGAAAGTGTCCTTCTTCGGCACCTCTGCTCCATCAGCGCTCTCTTGATGGTGCCAGAAAATCAAATGCCGGGGTGGAGTTTCCATTGCTGCCCCCATTCCCCTCCAAGGTTTCCTCCCCATGGACGGCGTTGGATGGTGGTACGTGGGTCCCGGATGTGCGAGGATGTCCCCATCAGCTTGAAAGGAGGTCGCGGTGTCCAGGAGATCCGAGGTCCGTATTGTTCGTCATCCTCTTAGTCCCCATTCCTTTGTTGGTCCTCGGAGGTAGGACGGCAGGTGGAGCGTAGCTAGGAGTGGTGCGAGGGTACTAGGGCCATGGTGAATCCCGGCGAGTATGTTGTTCGGCGGTGGCACAAATCGACGTTCGGTTGGTGACCTTTCGGCTTGGTCTAGGATTACCTTTGCTGTTGTATTGTGTTGATGTTATGTTTTGTGATGTTGTAATTTCTCTCTCCCTCCTTCATGTACCTCTTGACCTCTTGGTCAATCCATGTACTTGGTGCTTTGCACCCTTCTTCCCACCCACCGGCTTGCCGGAATGTGGGAATGAAAGCGCAGGTGGGGATGATTTTACACCCCACCCCACCAAAGTGTTCTCGAAAATAATGCAAATAATGTCTGATAGCGAACCAGGCAAACATCATTTTGCAAATAATGTACTCAATGAATAAAACTCTCTCCTGAATATCTTTCCAAATGTTATAGGCTTCTTTCAGATTTGGTGTCTATACTATATTTTTCTTCTGAATCAGCGTTGTTTCACTAACAGTCGTTCTGCAAAAAGCAGTCATCACTTGGCTTTGCATAAGAAATTTCATGCCTGTTAATCAGTATCTAAATTAGTAATGCATGCAGTAGTATTGGCTGCTATATATATTTTCTTTGAAAGAATGGCAGGATCATTTTTTTGCGGACAACCGCCTTACATCCCAAGGTAGGTTGCAAAATAGCCAAAATAAAGTTAAGACTATTTGGGGGTATGTGGACAACCGCCTTACATCCCAAAGTCGTAGGACTCAAAAGTACTTTTGGTTTCTCTCCATGAAGGAAAGAATAATGGTAGTGAACAATCGGGCAGAATTTATTTTTTTGAGGGGGAACACTGCCTTTTCATTATAGACAATTGAGCAGAGTAACGAGTTTGGAGGATATGCCTTACATTAGGATCCATAAACATTCAGAGTACCTGAAAAATACAACAACTTTTGTTGATAATGAATAATGTATCTAACAAAGCCACCACCTGGGCTTCATTTAGCATGCATGGCCTATTGTAAAGGCATTCCTATTTGATGTTCATTCATAATCTATAACTAGAGGGGCATAACAAGATGATTTTAGCATCTCTGAAACTGAAGAAGGCATGTTTTTGCACTGGTGCATAGATCTGCTTCTTTGTCAATATTAGCTCTCTGGGCGTAAGTAGTTTGCAAAGAGCCATACTTACGATCTTTTAGAGGAACAGGATGGATTGTTCTTCCTCTGATATCGTCGAAGTAATGGATAATAATTTATATGCATGTGCTTGTGTAGTCACTACATTTATTTTGATTTTTTTCTGTCAAATCCATGTATATTGCATTAATTAACAATGTGGGGAGGGGTGTCACAGGATATTTGGAAGAGTAAGGTCCCTTCAAGAATATTTTTTTTTTGTGGCACCTTAAGAATGGTGTAACCTTAACTAAAGATAACTTAGTTAAGCGTAATAGGAAACGCGATAAGAATATATTGTTGCTTCTGCCACCGCCCAGAAACATACAACATCTATTCAAAGTTCTTGTGGCGAGCAATACATTTACTATTCGGTTTAACACCTCCACAAAAGTATAAATGATCTTTTTAATGTTTGGTCAAAGAGGAACAATAAAAAAGTGAACTCATTGTTATTAACTGCAACATCGACTCTTTGCTGGGTAATTTGGTCAACACAAAAGCGAGGTTGTTTTTACAATTGTAGACCAAATTCTTTTCTTAGGGGAACACATTGGCTCCATTAATGGGCAAAGTTGCAGCAGTGTGATGAGCTACGACTACGAGATAGTCTAGTTGCAGCGGGACATCTTGAGACTGCAGCGCTACAGTTTTGGTTCCAATGGATGGTTATCAACAAGATTCATCGGTCTATTTTGAATCAAAACTACTCTCGTTTTTTTTTGGTGCATTTTGCTGTAAAGTTCAGTCTATACAAGCGGATTGTATGCTAGCCTATGGGTTAGTTTTTTTGTAATAATTGGTGCGATTCTATTGAAAGATAGATGATGCGAGGATACTTCGTCCTTTATCTACAAAAAATATGCATGTGCTTGTCAGTATTCATAGACGAAATAAAAAATATGATGGCGCATCTAGCACTCGGCTCAAAGCAATATAACAAAGCTTGCAGCTCCTTAGAGCAGCTCAATGTATTGCCCTAAGGGGTGCTTTGAGGAGAGAGAAAGGAGAAAAGAAGGTGCTACACATTGGAGTGCAGGTGCTAGCTAAGCACCGACTAGCACCGGTAGCCAAACTAAGCACCCGGTGCTTTGAGGAGAGAGAAAAGAAATGAGAGGATGGGTTTGGGGAAAGTTTAGGATGCACTATATTTTTTATTCGCTGTGGGCCCTCTTTAGCCAGCGCTACTGCATTTATACATTGGAGCAAGTTTCGCTAGTGAAGCACCGGCTGAGATGTCACTTGTTTGCACCCGTCTCGTGACTATACATTGGAGCTGCCCTTAGTCCCCGGAGTCACAATGGTTATTCAGCTCCTCAAAAGTTTATGCTCCAGTGCACCCACACGGTTGCACACAATGGGAGATAGAGATACGCGTAGGCCTGCGATTGCGAGGCATCAAGAAATTATAAGAGATTATAGGAGATGTTGAGGGCACGAGTTTCTTGAGAAGGCTATGTGTACACATAGGTTGATGTCTTATGCACACGGGAGAAGCGACAAAGCAAATAGTAATAAGGCTTAAAAGTCCTTTTTGGTTTGGTGGTATCTTGTTGGACAGCATTTCCAAGAATGATAGTGAAAGGGTAAATTAGAGAGTTTATAGAGTATGCCCAAACACTGGGATACATTAAAAGACACAGAGTACCTAAAAACTACAAAAGAAGTACAAGAGTAACATGTCCAATGTGCTAGTGCAATTTGACAATTTCTATCCTTTTCCTCAGTTAATAATTCATGATATATACCAAATAAAACCATCACCTTGGCTTCCATTTAGCATGCTCCCAGTTTTATTTAGATATTTATAATTCATAACTAGAGATGAACACTAATTTCCAGTTGCATGCTACCCTTTGGTCTGCATAGTATATCATCTCTTCACTGTAGCCCTATCTTCAGCGATCTGCGGGGGAGTCGTGGGCGTCTGCCTCTGCTCACCATGCCGTCGTTGCCGCTCCTCAGCAGCGTGCGGCCCCTATCGTCATCGGGCAGATCCTCTGCCCGCCCGCCTCCTTCGACCATTACGGTTGGCGTTGTGCGGCCCTCCTCGCACGCGCCAATTGCTGCCTCTCTTGATGCAGCACAAGGGATTGCGCAGGGCGCCCGCCGTCGGCGAAGTCGAGCCACGCGTCGTCGCCCGGCGTCGGCGACTTGGGGCACTACGGCCTCAGCTCTACACCGTTGCGTCCCCGGACTTCACCTCCACTACGAGACCCGTTGCATGACGAGCTTGTCGCCTCGTGTTTGGGTGGACCCAATGCTTGATGAGCTTGTCGCCTCCTCCGGTGCGCGTCTGTCTACTCAGGCCGCTACTCGTCGGCAGACCCGTCATTCTTTGTCGAAGCTGCGGTCACCGCCACTCATAAGGCCCTTTGATGACCCGGGCTCTTCATGGATGGTGTCGCGTCCAAGGAGGTTGGAGTTCTCGTGGCACCTTGCTCCCCTACGGTCGAATCCCCGATGTTGAGGGAGGGCGGAGGATGGGGCGCATGCAGCGCCACAGCGCTTCGGCGGCTCGGGGATGCCGCCATGGAGGACCTTTGCCCCAACACCATCGCCTACGCTCTCCGTCATTGCCCGATCGGCTGGGGAGAATGCGTGCGCCCGCCGACGCCTACTGCGGATGTTGCGATCGGCGTTGGCGTGCCCACACCGCCGCCTGGACTCGCTGACGGGTCGGCCCCACCTCTGCCAAGCACGGCATCGGATGCCACCGTGGCTGGCGTGGGTAGGAAGGGCCACCGACCAAGGCCGGCGTCCGTCGGCCTTCATCGAGTCCCTGCGCCTACCTCTTGAGGAGCCGTTGATCAAGACCCCACCGCGGCCGGCGCGCCGCACCATCGGTGAGGGGCGGGTACCTAGGCGTAGTGATCGGCTTGCGGCCAAGTCTACCTTCCGCGACCCCGGCTGGCGGCGAGGGCACGCCGCGTCCTCTTCGACAAATGGGAGGGCCGCCCCGACGGGCGCCGTCGACCACCGGATCCCTCCATCGCCGCCGGGTTCAACGACCACTTCGCGGACGTCGTGGGATCTCCTAAGCGCGCGGACGTCCGGAGATCTTCCCCATGCGGTTCTCGTTGGGCGAGGGCGGTTGAACGTCTCTAGGGCGCCCCTGAGTGGATCTCCATCTCTGTCGCACAATTGTGTTTTCCTTAGTTTACACCTTTTACGCACCACCGTTCGGCCCGGTGCCTTGTGTTAGTGTTTTTACTTGGCCACCTCCCGGCAGCTCGCCACGGGAGGCGGCACAAGTCGTGTATGAACTCTCTATTTTCTCTTAATAAAGTACGAGGTAAGCCTGCTTTAAAAAAAAAAAAAAAATGCCTTCTAATTTATATGGCCCTAGTCGATCTAATTTCTCTTGATTTTTTCCATAATAAGATGATGTCAGCATATTTGAAACTGAAGAAGGCATGTTACATTGCGGCATTGCGCTGGTGCTTGGATCTGCTTCTATGTCCGTATTAGCTCTCTGGGCATAGGTAATTTGCAGAAGAGCCTTATGTACCATCTTCAGAGGAAAATGATGTATTACTGCGCTCCTCTGATGTCTTGTGTAGGTAGGAATGGATAATTTGGGGGCCAAAACCCAAAACTAGTCCCCTCATGTAAATTTGAACTCAAAGGAAACTGAAAATTCACAACCACAGTTCGTGAGCTGTGCAGTTTTTGGCGATGAGGCTGGCCCTGCTGCTTATACTGTTGTCTGAACTTGAACCCATGACATGATGGAATGCTTATCAATGGAGACCGAGAAGCTAAGCTTCTCTTGTGAACCAGGCAATCATCATATTGCAAATAATGCACTTCATGAATAACACTCTCTCCTGAATATCTTTCCAAATATTATGGGTTTCTTTCCAAATATTATGGACCAGATGTTCCAAATATCATCTCTTATAATCTTCTGAATCAGCTTTGTGTTCTACTAACAGTCGTTCTACAAACAAGCAGTCATCACTTGGCTTTACATAAGAAATTTCATGCTTGTTAATCAGTATCTGAATTAGTAATGCTGGCAGTAGTAGCGCCCACTACATATATATTTTCTTTGAAATGAGCTTTGTCTTGCCTTCCAATTAAGTAGAGAAAGAGGGTTTGTTGTACATAGCGCCCGATCACATGGGTCTAGCGCAGAGCAAGTTTTTTTTTTTTTTGGACAAGGGAGCAAGCTTAATAGTCGTCTATAAGAGCAATGCTACAAAGCTTGCAGCTCCTGGTAAGAATCACAAGGGTTAGATCCTCTGAAGTTGTATGCTCCGACCTAGTTGTTACACGACGGGAGATTACACATAGGTTTGCGATTGTGAGGCATCAGGAGATTACACGAGATGATACAAGAAGTTGAGGGCACTGTCTTTGCGGGCAGGACTTCTCTTGTTGTCACCAGGTCTTAAATTGTAGTACAAGTAGGCACTAGGGGTTCAAGAATCACAGAGCTCCTCTCAGTCAACACTAGTTCTTTTCGTGATCAGCCCTATCACGTCGATTCCTCTCACTCCATTTGTTTTTCATTTCTCTGTTTTGGCTCTTTGACCACACCCTGTTTTCTTGTGGTACAGCAGCCCTGTTGAAAAACTAGTGCCACTCTGGAAGTCACCATGATCTTTGATGAGGCCACGAGCTGAATCACTGCTGCCCAAACAATGCTCCAAACTCAACTTTGATGGTCATACTTTTATGTGAAGAGCATATTGTGTTTATTAGCTACTCCTGTATGCTTATGTCTGATATGATAATTTGCACAAGACAGCACAACAGATTATTCCGTCTTATTTTGATCTATAATAAAGTGGATGACCTGTGTGCCTTGGATTAATAAGATTGTCATCAAATACACAATTATGGTCTCTTCACATTATTGTTTGGTGGAGAATATTTAATAGTGGACAAATGACTGTTTAAGCCCCCTGTGTCCCCTGGAATCTCCACACAACTTCAAAGAGGTTTTGAATGATTCCAGGTGGCAGGTTTTCAGATTCCTACAACAATCAACCAGAGAGTGGTTTTGTACCAATAGTTCAATTTATTTTAGCAAAAAAAAAAAAAAAAAAAAAAAAAAACTGAAGGCTCAACTTTTTGTACCATGAATTGAAATCCTATGTGGGCCAGTTTGTCCTTTTTTCCCCATCCACTTCTATCGGTCTATATATTGGTTAATGTTCTATTTTTTGTACACAATGTTTACCTTTTCTTAATTTCACTGTAGAAGCAGATGACTCTGACGCGGTATGCATATGTACAGGCTAAGACCATCTGCAGCGGGACACGGTAACGCTCCCTGGAGGAGCACGTACCGGAATAAATTGCTGCAGCGGGACACGGTACAGGCTACGGCACGCGCTCCAAGGCTCCCACTCCCGGTATTCCTAGCGCCTGCGCGGGCGTACTATAGCGGGAGATCTGTCGCGCGCGCAGGAGAGAGGTGTGAGGGGTGAGTGCATGCAACTGCGGGCCCCACCTTTCATGTATCTAAAAAATGCTATAACTTGCAACCTAAAACACCAAATTAAATTCCGATTACACCATTAAATTTGTTTCTATAAATACTTCAAAACAAGATCTCACATGGATATATTTAGATAAAATTATAAGTAGGCCCCATAAAATTTAGGACGGATAAAAAAGCGTTTAAAGGAGCGATGAGTGCGAGGGAAAGAAAGTGGTATAGAGAAGAGAATCTTGATGACTAGGACGTATAGAGGAAGCGTTTAAAAAGGAACATGAGTGCGGATGATAAAACAATAGCACTAGTGGTAGGGTGCAAATTAGCAAAAAAAAAAAAAAAAAAAAAGGTAACACTATTTTGGGGTTCGCAGACAACCGCTTTATATCCCTAAGTTGTAGGACTCTCTTGGTGTAAATAGTAAAATGTCAGAGGACTCTTTGTAAGAAGGAGATGAAATAAATAGAGAGAGTGAGTGCTGGACAGAGGGCCAGCTAGAGATTTCCCCCAAATTCCAACATGGTATTCGAAGCCAGTGCTAGAGTTTCGTGCGGCGGCGACCATATGCTCTAGCAGTGGACGAGTGGCGCGCCGCGGTCTTGCCCGCGAGCTTGGTGGTGCGTCGCGGCTGAGGCTGGAGGCGCACTAGTACAAAAGGCACTATAGCGGGGCGGCATGGCGGGCTGTAGGGGCGGTTGGTGATTGAACCACCCCTACTTGTATGAACCGCCCCTACCGAGGCTAGAGGCGCACTAGTACAAAAATGCAGTCAACATAATATATTGCTCCTCTGATATCTTGTGTAGGAATGAATGGATAATTTGGGGCCAACACCCTCATGTAAATTTGAACAGAAAGGAAAATGAAAATTCACAACCACAGTTTGTAAGCTGTGCATAGTGAAGTGTAGTAGGGACATGTTTTTTTGCGATGAGGGTAGCCCTGCTGCTACTGTTGTCTGAACTGGAATCCATGTCCATGACATGATGGAATGCTTGCAAAACTTTAGTTTGCAAATAATGCACTAAACGAATAACAAAAAGTGTGCACTATCTCCTGAATATCTTCACGATTATTTGGCTCCTTTCAGAGATTTGGTGTCTATACTATATTTTACTTCTGAGTCAGCATTGTGTTCCACTAACAGTCATTGTACATAACAAAGCTCATGACTGTTAATCAGTATCTGAATTAGTCATGCATGCAGTAGTAGCGGCAGCTATATATATATTCTTTGAAAGATGTCAGGGGCTTTACCTTGCCTTTCAATTAACTAGAGAAAGAGGGTTTATGTATAAGAAAAAAGATGGAAAACGGCTACATGTGCTTCTCAGTATTCAGCATTCAGAACGGAATAAAAAAATCTGATACGAAAATTAAATGAGCCATAGCGCCCGATTACGTGCCTCTAGCGCAGAGCAAGGTTCATAGTCGTCTATAAGAGCAATGCTACAAAGTTTTTTTTTTTGAAGGGTCAATGCTACAAAGTTTGCAGCTGCCTGGTAAGAATCACAAAGGGTTAGCTCCTCATAAGTTGTATGCTCCGACCTAGCTGCACGGTGATGATATGCGTAGGCTTGCGATTGCGAGGCATCAGGAGATTACACGAGATTATTGGAGATCTTGAGGGCACAGACTCAGACAATACTTCTTGTTGGCTCCAGGTCTTAATTTGTTGATAATGAAAAACAGACTTAATGCATAATGGCACTAATGCCTAGGTAATTTGCAGAAGAGCCTTATATACGATCTTGAGAGGAACATAATGTATTGCTCCTCCTCTGATATCTTGTGTAGGAACGAATGGATCATCTGGGGTCATGTAAATTTGAACACAAAGGAAACTGAAAATTCACATCCACAGTTTGTGAGCTGTGCATAGTAAATAGCAGGGACATGTTTTTTTGCGATGGGATTGGCCCTGCCTGCTTATACTGGTGTCTGAACTGGTGAGACTTGATGGAATGCTTATCCATAGAGACTGAGAATCTAAGCTTCTTGCGAACCAGACAAACATGAGTTTTCAAAAAATGCACTTATAAATAACAAAAAGTGTCCACTATCTCCTGAATATCGATCTTTCCGAATATTATGAGCTTCTTTCAGATTTGGTTTTTGTACTATATTTTACTTCTGAGTCAGCACTGTGTTCCACTAACAATTGTTCTACAAACAAGCAACGGTTACTTGGCTTTACATAACAAATTTCATGAATGTTAATCACTATCTGAATTAGTAATGCATGCAGTAGTAGTTGCTGCTATATATGTTTTCTTTGAAAGAATGGCAGGAGCTTTTGCCGTGCGTTTCAATTAAGTAGAGAAAGAGGGTTTATTGTACATGAAAATGATGGAAAATGGCTACATGTGCTACTCAGTAATCAGCATTCATAACGGAACAAGAAATCTGACACAAACTTAAATGAGCCATAGCGCCTGATCACATGCGTCTAGTGCACAACAAGGTTAATAGTCGTCTATAAGAGCAATGCTACAAAGTTTGCAGCTCCCTGGTAAGAATCACAAGAGTTAGCTCTTCTGAGGTTGTATGCTCCGAGCTAGCTGCACGGTTACACTTACACAATGGGAGATAGAGATGTTACGCGTAGGCTTGCGATTGCGAGGCATCAGGAGATTACACGAGATCATAGGAGATGTTGAGGGCACACCCTTTCAGGGAAGTACCTCTTGTTTGGGCTCCATATCTTCATTTGTAGTACACGTAGGCACTAGTGGTTTCGACGACAACAGAGCACCTGTCTCCAGTGTCGCGAAAAACAGTCTTAATTTCGTGATCAGCCCTATCACGTCACTTTCTCTTCACTCCGACTCTGTTTTCTAGAGGTACAGCAGCCCTGCTGAAGAACTTGTGTTTATTAGCTACTCCTGTATGCTTATGTCTGATATGGTAATAATAATGAAAATAATGTCTGATAGCGAGCCAGGCAAACATCATTTCGCAAATAATGTACTGAATGAATAAAACTCTTTCCTGAATATCTTTCCAAATATTAGCGTTGTGTTCCACTAACAGTCGTTCTGCAAACAAGCAGTCGTCACTTGGCTTTGCATCAGAAATTTCATGCCTGTTAATCAGTATCTAAATTAGTAAAGCATGCAGTATATATTTTCTTGGGCAACCGCCTTACATCCCAAGGTAGGTTGCAAATTAGCAGGACTCAAAAGTCAAAAGTACTTTTGGTTTCTCTTCATGAAGGAAAGAATAATGGTAGTGAACAATCGAGCAGAGGATTTTTTTAGGGGAACTGTAGGTGCTCTGCCTTTTCATTATAGACAATCGAGCAGAGTAACGAGTTTGGAGGATATGCCTTACATTAGGATCCATAAACATTCAGAGTACCTGGAAAATACAACAACTATTGTTGATAATGAATAATGTATCTAACAAAGCCACCACCACCTAGTCTTTATTTAGCATGCATGGCCCTTTGTAAGGCAATCCTATTTGATTTTCATTCATAATCTATAACTAGAGGGGCATAAAAAACCCTGCGCTCTGTCGGCGACTCGGGGGCTGAAAAGGTCCTATTTGGCGAGAAGGGGGGGGGTTGGGGTGGGGTGAATAGCCTAATAAAATTTCTACAAAATCACTAGAGCAACTTGTTAGTAAATAACAAAGCGTAATTGCGTTTGCTCTAGTTCTACTTGTCGGCAAGCCTTCTATTGACAATTCTAGTTGCTATAGTCTCTAATTCACACACAATGGCTAAGTCTCTACTTTACCACTAGGTGAATAAGCTAATTACTCTAGCAAGCTAAGCAAGTCTACTCTAACTACACAAGCACAATATATATGAGAGTAATGCAAGTGTGTAGAAGTGATATACCACAATGTCGAGGCTAGTCAATCCAATCACCGGGGATGTTGTCACAATATGAATGTCACACCTAAAATTTAAGAACAAATATGGATGTATAAAAATCTTATGTGCGCCCTGAAAGTCACACACATAAGCTAACAAATCGATAATATATCATCTCAGTGCTTATTACAAAACCAATAAATAATCATGACAAATCTTAATCAAATAACAATAGTAGCTAATGAAGACACACGAGCGTAAACTCCAACACGGGGCGGTTGGATCGGGTGAACACGAAGCCTAGTACTCGTCGCGGTAGTCATCACTGTAGTCCTCATTCCAGCCTTGATCTATTGAGTGTGATATAGCAAGGGTAAGTACAAAGCGTATTTTAGCAAGAATAGCAAGGCACTTACAAACCCATAAACCATGATCATCATAACATAAGTAATGTAAAGCATAACGGTAAACATGAATGTTAATATACACAAGTCATTATCCTTAATGCTATGGTTCGAGGTACGCCCGTGACCTTGGGCAAGGCTAGTATACCCGACTTTTCAAACTCTCAAGCAGAGGTGTACACTTTCACTATGAGTCGCGATTCGAATGCATGGGTTTATAAGGTCCATGCACCGGCAACCACTAAGAAGCCCCCTAAAGGTTCGTCTAACAAGTTGGGGCAGCTAAGTAAGTCGCCGACATAGAACCCCCCTTCCAATATGGCACATTACCGCAGCCTATACACATATCTTCGGGATAGAGAGCATCCTATATTCAATTCGGCAATTCCTCCAAGTTGCTAGAAAAATGATCTCTAGGGAACTAATGTCGAGCCATATAACCCCCATAGGCCGTATTTGTAATACCCGGATTCGCTAAAGCAGACAAATCCCCATGTTACTAACAAGCATATTTTCATTTATGACATAAACATTCATTAAGTTATATGATCATGTTAAATACGATAAGTAATTCCCAAGCTATACTTGCCTTGAATCTCAAAGTCCTGTTGCTCCTGGCTGGTCTTGCTCGAAGAAGTACTCTTGGCCACTCCCAAATTGCTCACCGACTATACTCGATTATGTAACACCCGGCCCAATTTGGATGTGGCCTATGAGTGGCCTATGAGTACGAGTGCACATGTTTAGTACCACCTTGCTAGTTTAGCAAAAGGTGGAGCCAACTTATAAGCCTTTGCCATCCGGCCATATCACCTTCGGGTTAACCCTTTTACACGACGGCGAGGGCGAAAGTGTAAGCAAGGTGCTTATGTGTGCGGCGTCTTGCGCCCTCGGAAGGGTCGTGCGGTGCGGCTTTGGAGCGGGGTGTTACAAGCCCATGTAATTAGCGGGCACATAGCGGGATAGCTGAGTACACGCCGCCTATCCCGCTATGTGCCCGCTAATACATGGGCCTGTAACTATCCCGCTATGTGCCCGCTAAGTACATGGGTTTGTAACACCCCACCCTCCAAAGTCGCACCGCACAACCCTTCCGAGGGCGTGCACGCGTACATATAGCACCTTGCTTACTAGTTCCCCCGCTTAAAATGTTAACCAAGGTGATATGGTCAGATGGCAAAAAACCTCTTGGCTCCACCTTTGCTAAACTAGCAAGGTGGTACTAAACATGTGCACTCGCACTCATAGGCCACTCATGGGCCACATCCAAATTGGGCCGGGTGTTACAAATGAATAATGAATCCAAATGCCAAGAGACAACAATCACAATGGAGAGACACGAAGATTTAACCCGAAGTTCACTTGAGCACCCTCAAGCTAGTCTCCGTTGTGCCGACCTTCTCACGTGTGGGGGCAAGGTGGAGCTCACTCCTAGCCAAGTGCCTTTAGGCTACTTGCACCCAATGCAAATGACGGTACTCACCGACACGAGCAATGTATTAACTTGCAATTGTCCTCCCGACGAGGATGCACGGTCCTCTCACAAATCAGGAGGTGGCCAAGAACAATCACCAACTCTTGCCAACGCCTCCACCAATCACCAAGCCGGCTAGGAGTGGTGCTCTCCAAGAGCAACAAGAAATCCACCGCTCACAACGATCCACAAGTGTCACTAGATGCAAAGATCAAAGCAAAGTGCACTTGAATCACCTCAACTCACTAGAATGATGCTCACAAGCAAAGGGAGTGAGGAGGAGGGTGTTTGCTTAGCTCAAAGGGGTGTTAGAATGTGTAAGAATGACCAAGAGCGCTCCCCATGGCCCGGCCAAACACATATTTATAGCCATCCCATCGAAATAGAGCCGTTACTTTCAAACATGTCAAAAACGTCACAGTAGCCGGGACGCACCAGCGCTGCGCCGGACGCTTTGGGGGCCGTGACTGCCGCCGGCCGGCACGGGCATCGCGCGACTGCTTGCCGCCGGACGGCGCCCAGCGCGAACGCCGCTAGCGCCAGCGCCGCCTTGCGTCCGGGCGACCCTCCGTGACATGCTCGGACGGCCCGCCCGTCCGGCCGGACGCGCCCGAGGTAGCGTCGGCGCCGTTCAATCGAGCCCTATCGAACACTCACCGTGTCGCGCCGGGGACTCATCGAGGCCGCGTCGGCGTGAGGCGCCGGACGCTGGGCGTCGGGCGCCGTCCGGCCCCTCAACACGGCCCGGACGCGCCCGGGCGCTTCACGTCGGCGCGTCCCGGCCGCGGGTCACTTTTTTGCCGAGGTTTTTCGCTTTTTGCGCCGGAACGATTTTGTTCCAACTCGTCACTTGTCTTATGTTACCAACACGTCGAAGAACACCCGACCCTTTGTGTTAGCATTTTCAAAACATTTTCACCAAGTGCGAGGTTAGCTCTCTAGGTTAGAATGCATGCAAATGATTTTGAACCTAGAGGCACATGAGGACCGATATGTACGATAGTTTTCCCTCTTTATAGTACGGCTTATCGATCATATAATCACTCACACCCTCTATGGTGTCTTGAGTGTAAAATCAAAGTGTCCCTATGGATATACCTTTGCCTTGAGCCCATTTTTGATCCTCGAAACACTCCAAGTCGTGCACTTGATCATCATTTGGATCATCTCGACCCATCCACCATGACCACCATGCACCAACCTTGGCTTGACCAATCTCCAACTAAATCAAACACTTAGCATAAAAGAGATTAGTTCTAGGATGTCACTAATTAGCCAAAATCAATCTAGAGATCTTCAATCTCCCCTTTTTGGTAATTGGTGACATCCCGCATAAAGATTTTATGATAAAAGTATTTTTGAACTCATCATGGTTGTCCAAGCAATTTGCTCATAATTATAGGTTTGGACAATCATCACAAGTTCGGTTTTGGTAGCATGAGCTCCCCCTACATGTATGCCTAGAGTTTGGTATAGGCTTTGCATACATGTATGAATATTGAAATTAGGGGGAGTGAGCCATGTTACCAAAATGATGCTATGGTGAAAGAATGGACCTTTGAAGCATGATATCAATCGAGTTTGCGCCTTTCTCACCATACAAGCATCATATATAACTAGATATTTCATCAAAAACTCAAAGTACCCCCGTGAGATCATATTATAGGCATAGGTACTTGAATTTAGAGCGGAAAACAAAATATCTAGATATCATTTAAGCATGCTAGTTGATCAATCATCAATCAAAGTACCACTAGCATACACCACACAAGCATGTATATATGGAATTTAAATACATATGCAAGAGCAAGTCATATGTTTAGTGCACAAACAAATGCAACAATGGGCTTATGAGCTTGCTCCCCTACTTGTGTGCTTTCAAAAAAAATTTGATCCCCTTCTTCTAATCTTTATGCACTAATATCTCCCCTTTGTCAACAATTGACATAAAAGGATTGATCGGGTTCTTTTGATATTGGAAAGATTAGTTTTCAAATTTGGCCAAATTTGGATAGCTTGCCATACATGTAATTCGGGTTTGAACCAAAGACAAGCTTTTTCACACCTCATAAAAGGGTTATCATGTCTATGTTGAACCACATATTTGACAATATATCCAAATTCAACACTTGAGATTGCAAGCCCACAAGCATGTCATATGTCATCACTAGATCAATCAAGCATAGAAAACAACAGTGATGACATACATACATTGAAATTCATTGCTTTTCCATGAATGCAACCTAAGAAATAAGTTGTATGTCTATATGATCTAGCAAGTCCTTAGATATTATGATGACATGTAAAACAATTTCACCTTTGCTTGGCTCGGTGGAGAGGCATGTCACATATGTGGGGTGCATTCAACTCATATTGGAGAAGTCAAGAATGTTCAATTCATTTCTAAGCTTGCAAAATCTCTTCTCATCAAGTGGCTTGGTAAAAATATCGGCAAGTTGATCTTCGGTACCAATTGGATGGATTGCAATATCTCCTTGTTGTTGATGCTCTCTAATGAAATGGTGCCTTATATCAATGTGCTTGGTTCTTGTATGTTGTACCGGATTTTGAGTCATCTTGCAAGCACTCTCATTGTCACAATACAAGGGTACTTTTGTTGAAGTCAAAACCATAATCCTTCAATGTGGACCTCATCCAAAGTAGTTGGCAACAACAACTCCCCCGCACTAACATATTCGGCAAAAGTAGAGAGAGTGTAACACTTGTTTGCTTATTTGAGGACCATGACACAAGAGATCTTCCAAGGAATTGACAAGTCCCACTAGTGCTTCTTCTATTGATCTTGCAACCACCATAGTCGAGTCCGAATATCCAACAAGTTCAAAGCTAGACCCCTTAGGATACCATAAGCCAACATCTTGTGTATGCTTCAAATACCTCAATATTCTCTTTGCGGCCTTGTAATGACTCTCTCTTGGTGAGGCTTGAAATCTTGCACACAAACATACGCTAAACATGACATCTGGTCTTGATGCGGTCACATATAGTAGGCTTCCAATCAATGACCAAAATAGCTTTTGATCGACCATGTTGCCTTTGAGATCTTGATCTAGTGTGCCACTTGTACCCATTGGTGTGGTTATGCCCTTTGCATCTTGCATGTCAAACTTCTTGATCATGTCTCTTATGTATTTGCCTTGGCTAATGAATGTGTCATTCTTGAGTTGTTTGATTTGAAGTCCAAGGAAGTATGTGAGCTCTCCAAGCATAGACATTTCAAATTCTTTTAGCCATCATCTTATCAAACTCTTCAAAATAGTCTTGATTTGTTGATCCAAATATGATATCATCCACATATATTTGCAAGATGAACAAATCCTTGCCAATCTTCTTGGTGAAGAGAGTAGTGTCGGTGTAACACCCCAAATTATGCCTCTTTTGAAAATAGAGCTTAAATGATTTATTTTGTAACATTGTGTTCATGAAACATAGGAAACTAATATTTTTATTAAATTAAAATTTATTCTAGGAGTTAGCAACATTGTTGTGCATACATGCTGGTGCATTTACATTCTTGTGCTCAGTGGTTTTGTTTCAAAGTCAACCGATTTCAATTTGATTTTGAAAAGAGTTTTGAAATTGTTTAGAAATAAAAAGAAAAAGAAAAGGAATTACTTGCCTCCTTCCTTCCTTTGTTCTTTCTGCCGTGATCAGCCCGTGGCCCAGCTGCTGCGTCACCTCCACCGCAGCCCAGGCCTGCTCGTCTTCCTGCTAGGCACACGGCAACAGCCCAGGTCGAGCGTGCCTCACCCATGTCCTTTATAGGAAGCCATACATGTTACCCTAGGGCGCTGCCGCCGCCATCGCTGGAACCTGCAGCCCCAGAAAGCCCTACTAGAACAAGTCTTCGAAGCCGCCGCGGCATCCTGCGGCCTCTTCGTCAACTCGATCTTGCCGAGCTTCACCCTGTGGAAGTCGACGCTGCCGCCCTGCCAACAGCCCGGTGCTGCCTCCGGTGCATCTCTGTACGCGTATAACAGTGCGTACGATCGTACCCTCTCGATCTTTCTCTCTAATTATCTGTTGTTTACATGCGGATGCCAAACCTTGCAGGAACCCGCTATTGCCCCCAACGAGACCATCCTAGGTGACATCCCGACCATTTGAGCCCGGCCATTGAGACCATCGTAGGTGAGATCCTGTATCCTCATCTACCTCCCTGTGTTTTCTTTTACTAGAAGAACCGATGGCTGTAGGGCCTTCAACATGTTTGTGCCGGCGAACTCTCCATACAGCCAGCAATTGGACCACCCTACCGGCCGGTGCTGCTGTCCGTGCCCAACGCCATAGCTGAGACGCACACATGTCCAAACGCGACATCGGCCATGCACCCTGCTCAAATTCTAGCTTTAGTTTTCCTGATGTCATGCATACAATACAAATATACCTAATATACCTGTATACAACCAACAGCCGAGATGAGCGTGCATCCCTGCTCTAAACTGTTACGATTCTTAGCTTGATGACCTCCATATGACATTATGATGACATCAATGTTTTTTCTTGCCGATTTCCTTTAGAAAAATAAATACAGAAATACCATGGTAATACACATGTGCCTACAATCATCATGAAAGCCACCACGTAGCTAGTCCTCTGCATGCTGCTGATTCATTTTGGCTTCCTGAAGGTGCATGCTACTATACGTGCTAGTGCCCACTTCACGTAATGTGTGCATGCAAAGTTTCTCTCCAACAAATCTCTAAAGTTCCTTGCTCCGACCCACATTTGACCAGTTCCAAAAGCTTTCAATGTCTATATATATCTTTTTAGCAATATCCTTGCTTAATCAACCCTATGCTCACGTTTGTAGCTTCATAGGTTCAAGTTCGTTAGATGCTCTCATGTATCAAATTCTTTTGCAAGCTAATGAATGAAATAAGATACGTTTAGAAATAAAGCATGAGTAGTTTAAACTCGTTTTTTTTTAAATTATGTTTTGATTAATCTAGTCTAAAATAACTCTTCCATATGGTTTTACTCAATTAAAATAAACCAAGCATATAGGCCTTTTCTTTTATGTAATATAAATCTCTCGGTAGTCGTTTTTTTTCAACGGTAGCTCCGATTAGTGTGCTTTTTCACGTTTGTGTGTTTATATAGATCGTAGATTAGTTTTCAAACCTTTTTCATTGCTTGGTGTATTGTTCTAATTGGAGTACTATGTTTCCTATGCATGTCTGTTCGGATGCTTGTGTGGTGCTTTTAAGATCCTATCTAGTCGGTGAGATTTCGTGGTGAACGGAACACATTAACAATCAAGAAGGATTTATCTTGGAGCTTTGGACTTGAAGAAGAATCGATATTAAGGCAAGTATAGTTTTGAGATATGCTATCTTTAAACCATGATCATATGACTTGAATGATGTTTATGCAATGAACGTAAAACATGACTATTAGCAACATGTGGACTTATGCGTATTAGTCTCCGGGAATTACAAGTACAGGCGAGAGTGCCGCATTTGTGGCTTTAGTCAAGTATGAGGAACTTTTCTAGTTTGTTGGTTGTTGCTGATCTTGCGGTAGCCTAGGTTGCGCACGGGGGAATGGGATCATGGAGGGTTTCATTCGCCTAGATGCTCCCCCGCGGGACGCTAACCGACCAGTTAGGGACTTTTGAAAGACTTCATAGTGAACCGCCGACTTTCCTTGGGAGAGGGGTTAAGAGGCTCGCTACCTCGGCGAAAGGGCAAATCACGACTCCACCGGTGAAAGTGTACACCTCTGCGCAGAGTAAAGCTGGTATATCAGCCGTGCTCACGGTCACGAGCGGCCTTGGAACCTTTGCATTAAAGATGATGACCTATGTTTGTTTAACAGTTCATAATTTATCGCTTATGCTCTACATTATTATGTTATAGTGATCATGGTATTTGGGTAAGATATTGCCTTGCTATTCTTGTTGAGTTAGACATGGACTCACTCTTGCTATTCCCCACACCTCGGGTGAAGTTTAGGCTTGATCAACCGCCGGTCGGTCCTCGTGGAGTCATCGGCAAGGATCCCGAGTGTTTTTCCCGGTCCGCTAGGCGAGGTTATGTTCTTTATATTTTGTTCGTTATATTTTAAACATTGTTGGCTTGATACTACCCTTTACTTGTGACTATATGTGATTTGACTTCGGGGCTTACATATGGTGTATACTTGGTTTTGTTCTTAAAACCGGGTGTTACAAGTGGTATCAGCCGGTGGCCGACCGTAGGACGCAAGCCTAGTTAGAATGGTCGCTCCCGAAGCCTTATTTTTTGCTCAAAACTATTTTCTACAACCTTGACCTCTGAATTGACTAGTTCTCATTCCTTGTCCAATTTGTCTCCTCCCTCGATAAGCTTCCTTTGAGCTATTATTTCTTATCACCTTGAATTTTGTTTCTTTTGGTTTAATAAAATTTTTTCAAATCTCACTTTATTCAAAAGTTAGAAGGCCTTTCATCAGCTTCAACTTTTGCCCTTTAGGATCTTTGCCCCGGAAATGAAGGCGATAGTATCGAAAAGTTGAGTCATTGTTTGATTTATTGCATGCCTTTCCAGCCATATCACCGCCGGGTTAACCCTTTTACGGCGAGGGCGAAATGTAAGCGAGGTGCTATGTATACGCGTCGCCCCTCGGAGGGGCGTGCGTGCGGACTTTGGAGGCGCGGGGTGTCACAAGTGGTATCGAGCCGACCTTCGCGACCCGCGGGCGCGTGCGGGCGAGAGGCGGACATGGAGGGTTCATTGCGCGTGTAGGCTCTGCGCGGGTGCGCGGCATGGCACATGCCACGCCACAGGCGCACGATTCGTGTGCCAAGAGGAGGAGGTCCTGGTTAAGTTGGCACTTTCGGCGGGGCGTCGAGTCCTTTGAGAGGGTGTATGTAACACCGGCCCAATAAGGATGTGGCCCGGTAAGGGGCCTATAGTCTTCTTACGCACATGTTTAGTACCACCTTGCTAGTTGAGCAAGGATGGAGTCAACTTATAAGCCTTTGCCTTTCAGCCATATCACCTTCGGGTTAACCCTTTTACCTGGCGAGGGCGAAAAGTGTAAGCGGGTGCTATGTATCTGGCGTCTTGGCGCGCCTCGGAAGGGCTGTGCGATCGCGGCTTTGGAGAGCGGGGTGTCTGAGTCGGCCTTCCCCATCTGAAGCCTTTCTTGAGTAAAGTCTCTCAACCTCTCATACCAAGCTCTAGGTGCTTGCTTGAGCCATACAAAGCCTTCTTCAACTTGTACACATGATTAGGCTTGTGATAATCTTCAAATCCGGGAGGTTGCTCAACATATACAAGCTCATTGATGAATCCATTAAGAAATGCACTCTTCACATCCATTTGGTATAGCTTGATGTCATGGGCACATGCATAGGCTAATAAATTCTAATTGCCTCTAATCTTGCCCACAGGACCATATGTTTCACCAAAATCAAGACCCTCAACTGGAGTGTAGCCTTGTGCAACTAGTCTTGCTTTGTTTCTAACCACAATG
>JADLZK010007952.1:0-73849 GCA_015847255.1 Hyparrhenia diplandra
ACAAATTAATAGAACCTATATCACTAAAGATCCACAAAACCCTAACCAAAAACTAAGAAGGGGAAAGGATAAGTCTACAGAATCGCCGGTTAGAGAGAGTAGGGATGTGTGGTGGCCCCGGAGGATGGAGGTGATGCTAACTAGGAAGGCGAGAAGGAGAAAAAGCCATAATTTGAAAATGGAGTATGTTATACTTCAGAAAGCTTTAAAACATGTTTACTGTGCGTCTATGAGAATGTTTTGGGAATTTCATCTTTTTCTATCTTCATTTTCCTCATCTTTTTTCTATTCCCATTTTCCTGTAGTTGAGTCTAATTTCTAGAAGTGTCCAGATATAAATTTATGGGACTAAATGTTTTATTGGGGTTTCTCATGCCTTAATCTATCTTTAGAATTTTTCTCTCCATTTTTTAAAAATCATAGTGTGTTTTTTTGTGAAAACAAGTGCCTTAACATGAGAGGGATGTCATTTAAAATGATTTTTGAGAGAGGAAGACAGTTTATCCAATTTTAGAGTTGAAGAAAATCTAGATTCCAACAATAGTTTTTCTGATTGAATTTGGGACTCTGGAGTCTCAGGTTTCCCCTGTCTAGCAGGTCTGCCTGTGACTAGATTTCGGTGAGCTAGATATGGACTACAGAATATGAATAAATTTGAATAATATCAGCTTCCATCAACATTGATGCAGCAGTCTCTTCATGATGCCTTTATGGAACTTCTTCGTTGCATTTTTACAAGGAGGAACACAGCAGATCACTAACATCAGCACTATCTACATACAACGCGAACGCACAATGTCAAAGGTGGTTGGCTACTCATGAACAACAGGCAGCCACCAAATAAAAAGAATATCCATGTGAAAAAATGGTGTCTACTGTCAGCCTTCTCTTTGGGAGGTGATTTCGACACCTGCTTCTGCAAGTCCATGAAGCTGATTCCCTTGTTCGCAAAACAGCCTTCTGAGATTGATCAACGAGCTGGCGCTGTGCAATGGCAAGGTCGGCCTGTACCAACTCATACCTGCAAGTGATTAGACAGTGTCAGCTAAAGATGCGAGGATTGGGGAGATGAGAGTTCCAACAAAAAGATCCATACGCTGGATGAGCACCAATCAATGCAACTGCCATCATAGTACAGTTATGGGCGGCTGTGACACCCCTTTGGGTCATCCTCGAACACCACACACTTTGAGGGTTTACGATCCAACTGAAAGAAGAAAAAAGGACAGCAAAACTGAGAGCTATTTATCCTAACATGTTGTATAACAACTAGTAGTGGGGCAGGGCATGCCTTCATAGCAGCTGATAGAAAACCTATTTGCTATCGGCTCCATATCATCCTCGTCAGTCACAATTGCCTGTAGTCAACAACTGAAGTGAATAAATTGACTTTTAAGCACAGCATGCTTTTTAGGCAACAGTAATTCAGTAAACTTAGAAAAAGCCCAAAGTAGTTCAAATCACCTTGAAATATTTGCTTAGTGCCATCCATCCAAAGTTTCGATCATGCATCTTCCTGTCAAGGGATGATCTGAATGTAACCTAAAGAGTATCCTGCTGTCTGAACAGCATCCAGCCATTCTCTCAATCTTCTACAGGTGTATCGAGCTGAATGAAATGAAAAACTAGTTAAGAGAAAAGATAATATTTTAAATTAAGCAGCACAATTTACAAAAAAAAAACAGCACAAAACTTACTTTGAACAAGTTCTCATAGTACAGCTCTATAAGGCGTGCCTTCAATTTTTTCCATTTTATCTTCTCTTTTGCCCAGTACAAAACCTGGATGGGCAATGTAGAATTGCTAGTGAGTGCCAAATAAAATGAAATGGAGATACCAAGAGAGATCATGCAAATTTCCTTTTTTTTTTCCCTCTTAATTTTCTGTTGAGAAATTAGGAGTAAAATTCGAGTTGCAAAAGATACATCAATTCATCATACAGGAATGGTGACAAATTCAGTGATACATGATATGGACATATGCAACAAACTCACACCTTTCTAAGAACATGGTCAGCAGTGCACCATGAAGAATGCTTTTCCGGACATGAGAGCAGCACTTGGGATATCCTTACCTGCAATAAACAACAAAAGATCCTTAACAACTATATCAAGGTAGCATCCCCAAACATTGAAATAAACATCAATTCAATGACTTATGACAAGTTTATAAGAGATTTTTTGGTTTTCGGATGCAGTAAGCTCAAGTAGATGCCTACATCTAAAGAAAGTGCGGATAAATTTAAAATATAGCTTCATGAATCAAACCTAACTACAACCTGAATCCAGTGTTCTTCCTTTGATCAACGCCAGGAAAGCGGTGAGAACTGACCCTTGCATAAAAAATAGATTTGCAGGAATAACCAAATCCATCTAAGGGCGACTACCTCTGATTGATAGCATGGATCATTTTTTAATGCCAAAAGGACTGTAAACCTAATAACCATCATGATGACAGGCGAACAGGTGTTGTTCATACAACAGCCCTTCCTTCCATCCCAAAATTCAATCCAAATGAGAGATAACTTTTATGTTCTTATACTAGACGCTACCATTACTGAGAATATGAAAGAGATATGATATATCCATGCAAAAAAGAAAATGGTCCCTGCAGTTTCCATTGTTGCAAGGTGCTAGATTGGCCACATAGCAGAAGTATCGTACACAATTACATGGCTTTCCTTATAAGCATACCTTCCTCCAGAGCAAGCTGTCTCAAGCATTCAACTTTAGTGAGTCTGTATCAGCCTAAGAGAATAAAGACAGACATCACATGTCAGTCAGTCAATGCTGCAACATATAATAAAGATGTTTTGGCAAGTCATACATAGAAGCATGTACAAAAAGAAACTGCCAATAACACCCACAGGTGCATCAAACCAGATAAGAGTTGAAGTATGAACAATGTAAGCTAGACAACTTTATCTTTACAGTCCATAATTGTAGGAAAAGGAACTCCAGGATGCCATCTAGAAATTGGAGCACTAACATTTGATACACTTAACACCAAAGAAAACTTACAATAACATTGTCCCACCTAAAAAATTAGACCAAACTCATCCGGCTTCATAGCATGCCTTATCCTTTGAAGGAAGCATTCTTGCAATTTTTCATTCAGATAATCCTGAAACATGGAGAAAATTTATAAGAAAAGAAAAGTTAACATTACAGAGATGTCATCGGACACCAAATAGATAAATTTGTATGGGAATCCAACTTATGATGATGTATGCTTACCACATCAACCTTAAGTGGTCCATCCATCCGAAATGTTTGAAGCCTCCCCGTATTCCGGCTCCAATTGCCTGCCGCGCATATAAAAGGGAAAAAGGATATTCTTTAATAACCTGTAACTTTAAAATGATAGCTAAATCCCTACCCTAAGAAACAGCATGGGCCATTATTGGATGTGGCTTTAGGTGGTTTCAATTTTACAGCACATTACCAATCAAGTTATGGAGAATAACCATGCAACACAAGAAACAAGGAGCTCAGGGAAAATTACTAACTGCCAACTCTGAGGCCTCCAGCAGCTAACCGATTTACACATTCACAGTCTCCAGCACAATTTTATATAAGAATAAGTGCCAATTTGGCATACAGGAGATTTTCAGGGAAACAGTTTGGTTCCTCTGAGAAATCCATGTGCTCCAAACAGGATTATGTTTTACTCAATAGGCCGCTCACAGATTGTACTTCAGAGGTCGCAATCTCGCACGGAGCTAATTCGACACCAACTGAACTACCTTAGTTGATTTGACACATTTGTTGCGCCTAGAGCAGGACGGATTTCTTGAAACCAACCGAACACAACCTAAGAAAAATGCATTCCTTGTCCAAGAAATCAAAACAGGGGAAACAAAAGAATATAGAAAGCACCTCATCAACGAAGACCTTGCCTGGGAGGGGCGGGAAGGCATCAAATCGGACGCCCTCCTCCGCACCCCAATCTGCCTCCCTTTTCTTGGTCTCTGCATAATAATAATAACATCCAGAAAAATCAGAACATTTTCGAGAACGAAAAAGCCTGAGAAATTAGGGTTACTTATACGAGCGGAGGAGGAAGCTGCTTACGGGAAATCGGAGTATGGGGCATGGGGCGGCACGCGGAGATGAAGATGAGGAGGGGGGGCGCGGAGGGAAAGGGAGAGCGCTGCTGCGGCGCGGAAGCTACAGGACTCCATTGGAAGGGGAAAGAAGAGAGAGAGAGAGGAAGAGAGGGATAGTAGTGGAGGGGTTTTATTTATTTATTATTTATTTTTAGAGTTTTTTTTTGTCTTTTTCCTATTTATTTTGTACGATTTTTCTGGCCGTGAAATGTCGGAATACAAGATACTTTTTTATTTTTATTTTTGGCTGGTGCTGGGTTATGAAGTGAATTGATGTGAACTTTTACTGCCACAACAAGTTGAGGTACTATAAAAGTTTCTAGATAGTTGTATTTTCCTTTTGGATAATGCTTAGTATCTTTGTCCTTCTCTTTTTTTTTTATAAAATCCTGGCAAAAAAAGGTATCGCATACAAGAATGTATTCTCTTCTTTCGCTTTCTTTGCAGTTTATAGGTATTAATTATTTTAACATCCATCGACCTGCCTCAAAAGGTTAATCAACCTATAGCTTTGTCAAGAAAATAAATTCACTGGCCGATTCATGTTTTTACTGAATTCTATGATGTTCATAGAGTTCATCGAAATCTTCCTTCACGTCATAGCTAGCTAACAAACGAAGTACAATCATAATCCTTACTGTGCTAGAGAAAAGGCGACCAAATGGGGGAAATCATATCCCTCGGTATAGTATAGTAGATAAGTTAGAAGGAAAACACGAAATAATTTTAGGTTTTGTTGATTTATTGAACAATAATTTATTAAAAAGATCAGTATCTTTTTTCTCCATCAGAAAAGAATTAATAAAAGAAGAATCGGACGATATCTTTTTTTTTCAAAACAAATAAAAAGAAAAAAAACAGAAATCGATTATTATGGGAATAAATCCGCGGCGAACGCTAGTGGGTGCTCGTTGTTATATGTTGGGCTGAACTTGGAATCAGTCACCTATGGGCTTAATATTAGTAAATTGGGCCGAAACTTGGAAGGCCGAAACTGACTGGGCCACGCACCAGTAGTCAAACAAAGCCCAACAAGTCTCGTCAGATCTGACGCTTCGAAACCATCTCCATTCGTGTGTCGTGTCTCGGCTGCCCCCACTCCCAACTCCGGCGACTGCCGCGCCCCCCACCATGGCCGCTCGCCGGAGCAGCAGCCCCACCCGACGCGGCCTCCCTGCGCCCCCTCCTTCTCATCCTCTGCTCGTCCGTCCCCCCCCTCGCCGCCGCATACCGCCCAGGCGACATCGTCCCGATGCTCCGCTCGGGACAGTACCACGCCGTAATCCAATCGACCTCAACCCCTTACCCAAGGCTGCGAGTATGGAGCTATTCCAGTTCATGTTTGTCTGATCTGTGCGTTCTTTTTTTTTTTTTTTTTGGGCGTGGTTTTGCAGTCGAGGACGGTGTGGTTCGACGTTGTGGGCCGTCACTGCCCAGCCTTCGCGGTCAACCGGGAGGTGAGGCTTTCTTGGAACAGATCGGAAGGCTCCATCTCTGGGCTTGCTTTCTGTGGGGAGGGTTTTGATTTGATTGAGGTTTTTGTACAGGTGCTGATGCCGATCCCGAAGCCGACGGGGTTCACTGGTGCTGATCCCTACAAGATGTGAGTAACATCCCCTCTAGATATCACAGTATATGAACA
The DNA here is from genome assembly GCA_015847255.1 of Hyparrhenia diplandra. NCBI lineage: Eukaryota > Viridiplantae > Streptophyta > Magnoliopsida > Poales > Poaceae > Hyparrhenia > Hyparrhenia diplandra. The sequence goes on from JADLZK010007952.1 coordinate 5,751, forward strand.
TGACTGAGACTGCGCCTTCTGAATTATGCAGAATACTTAATGTGGTTGTGTGAATTGTTCAATTTCATCAGGGTTATTTAGTACAGTAGTTTCTAAAAATGCAAGATGCTGGAATTGTTACATGTTGTACAAGTGTTTTTTTTCTCTGGATGAGAAATGGAGTTTCATCTTGTTCTTTCTCAATGACAGCATGGTTGTAGATGTGATGTGCCTGTGAGTAAATAATCACAAAGGTGGTTAGGTCCTTTTACCTCAATGATTCTTTTGATTCTTGGAGGATTTAAATCCTGGAACTAATTAGCAACATATTACTGGATGGATGTGATAGAAAGGATTTGTAATATATATAAGTATACCTTATTGTGAAACCTTCGGTCCAACACAGTTACACAAAAGACCCATAAAGGGATGGTTGTAACTACTCTGAATTGAACACTCTAGAACTTGGCATGTTCTAGAGAATATATGCAAATATCCATCTGGGTAAAGTGTGATATGATGCACGTTTCGAGGCTGACATGTAGGATAGATTATATATGCCCTACAGTTTCTTGAAATGGACTGAATTTGATCAGAGAAATGACAATGACTGAATACGATAAGGTTGCATCACTTTGTCGCTTTTTGTTCAATTAGTCTTTTTTTTTTTTATGAGGCCATCTTTGCAGAAGTATGTTTGTCTTACCTTATAAATATGCAGAACCTTTCAAATTGGACATGAAAAGTTTCATGTTCCTTGGCTTTATGTTATAAATCGCAAGACCTCTGAAGTTCCACTGATCGATTTCCATTTGGTGAGGAATACACTGCTTGCTTGACTTTTTGTTTACACAATCCTAGTGTGTCTTTTGCCTTTTTTGTTTAATTTACCATTTGCTGTGGATTTCACAGAAGTACTCTGGAAATGACATACTTGGGGTAACAGCTAAAGTTGTGGACATGCCTCACCACTGTACGTAATGTACTGTCTGTCCTTATTACATTGATTTTAGTATATGCCATTTATACTCAGTTTATAAAGTTTGCGTCCACTAAGATATGTCCAGGTTCTAAATCTGCCAACTAAAAAGCCAGTGATGATGGCTTTCATCATTGTCATGTATTGCTGCTTTCCAATACTTATGCAGTGTAGAGTTGTCTTATGCTGCGATTTGATATTATGATAGATATTATAATATACATGTCTTACATTTCCGATCTAGTACCCTACCCACTGACCATTTCATTCACTGGCAGACGTGGAAGTTCATCCTGACATAAAGAAGAATTTCTGGGATCCAGAGAATTGGCCAAAATATGTTCTTGTTAGATATACATGGTATAAATTTTTATCTGCTTTATTTGTGAAAGAGCATAAATGTAACCTTCTGAAGTAAATGTTGCCAACTTTGAAGAATACTCTTAACACTGGAATTTATATTCAGGGAGGAGCAATCAGAGATAGATGTTGCTGGAGGATTTTATGTGTTATTTGGATCCGGTGAGTCCATTTGCTAATTCAGATAGCTTTTGTGTAGCTAAGTCCCTAAGTTATGCTGATTTTAGTTTCTCTCTTACCCTTTGAACTGGAGCCTACCTTATCCAATGAACAACTGAGCAAACAATTTATGGTGGTTTTGCCAAAGGCTTAAATTTTTGGATCCTAATTACTTTGGCATTATGCAGGGCTTGTTTTGTCCTTCATCCTTGCAATATATGTCCTACAGTCATCTCAAGAGAAGTTGACAAGGTACAATGCTTGCCACATTTGTTTTGTTTATGGGATTAATAAGTTATTGTGATTTGAAGTAAATGCTAGAGATTTGTATCCAATAGCTCCAGATCGAAATAAGCCCGCACGGCAAAACTACTTTAGAAGTCGGGCAGATATAAGCACACCTATGAATATGGGGCTTGTCAAGATAGCAAGTTTGAAAATGTTTTAGCTACTTTAATTAAAATTAACTCCATTGTGATCCTCCAAGTTTTATGAGCAAGGAACTTAATTCTGTTTGGCAGAAAAACTTGATGAAAATGTAGGTGTTGACATTGATACCATGGCATGCTGTTTTGCAGGTTCGTGAGAAGCAGTTGCAGATAGTAGCCTCCCAGAGGGGAGGAGTTGCAAAGGTCGAGTGACCTATCTACAATGAACTGTCGTATTGCCCACTAATTTGTACACTGATCAGAACATCAAGATATTCCCAACAGCCGAGTTTCTTGGATGCGTAACATGTGATACAACAGAATACCAACAGCCGAGTTTCTTGGATGCGTAACATGTGATACAACAGAATACCATACATATGATATGAAGAGCCAGTGGTTTATTTGATTATTTCTCCGCATAATTTCATCTCCATACTAGAGTTTTGGCGCTCAGTATCTCTCTACTCTAGTGAGAATTGGGGACTAAATAGGTTTTTCTGGTTGTGGTTTTGTAGGACCTTGTAGTGAGAAATGTAAAAAGGAAAAAAGTCTATATAACCCCCTCAACTATTGAGGGTGGACTACTCAGCCCCAAAACTATGAAATCACATTTACCTTACAAATTGGGTAAAGTTTTTTTTTTTTTTTTTTGGTAGCTTTTAGATATTACCCATTTAAACAAATAGCGCGTTATAGCGGGCGTTATAGCGGCGCTATAGCGTTATAAGACGCTTATAAAGCACGCTATAGCAGCCAATTGAAACGCCGTGACATTATTGTCAATTTTCACGCTATCGGGCGCTATAACAAGGCTATTTCCACGCTATTGGGCTATGGCGTGAAGAAATTGGGCGCTATTGCAAGAGATAGCTGCCGTTATGGCGCCGCAAATATACCTTAAAAAAGCGACGCTATTTTTCATAACCCGCGATCAAAAACTTAGGATATTACTATGATTTTTCAAAGATTCAGCGAAAATAAATTAAAAAGATAACACTATCACTGTAGCAAAAACCCGCCTTGGGGGTTATTTGACCAAGTTTCAGAGGTAGAAAGTCTAAAAAAAAGATGCGCTATATGATTTTTCTTGCATCTAGTTAGAAGAGCAAAATACCAAATTGATCTGAACATCGTGAAAATTTCACAGGCTTCACATCTAGTAGCAAACCATTTGTTTGGGTCGTGAAGGAATCATAATTGCTAAAACATGCAACATTTACATGGAAGAAGTAAAGGAAAAATAGGTGTTTTCTTAATTGAATTCTAATGTACAAAACTTGCATGGGAGTTTTAAAGCGAACATGAACTGAAAGCAACAGACTTGAACCTATAAATGCTACAAATCTTGGAACAGGTCTTATCTGGATATTTTGGTACAAAAAGAATGAAGTCTATCTTTGGATATAAGCATGCCTTGTCCCAGTTGGAAGTTACAGTAAGAGGATGTGGATCATATCCAGATACAATCATACAATATCTGCTGTCTAGTTTCAGGGTATATCTGAGAACCCTGAAGGTAACATCCTCCCAAGAAACAGATCCTTTTACCGCTAGTAAGATTGTGATGCTAAAGCAGCCCAAAAAATGTAACTGAAATGTTCATTACACTCTGGGTTGGCTTCCAACCCTACTATCTGCCTACTAAATTGAATCCTGTATGACGCCATCTTCAAGAGCTAGAAATTTTCACTCCCGTGAATACTTGGAGCTCCACATGGGTACCTTCAAAGGCTCATCATCAACAACACCACCCCCGTTTTCAACTTTGCTCAAAGAGTCTGAGATCAAAGGGGCTGCCTCGCTTTCTTTCACCTGCAACGAAAAACAGGTGCCAATTACAAAAACAAGAGACAAGAACAACTATAATCTATAATGATAAATAGTTGATACATGAATCTGCTCAAAGCTCTAATATCCCACTTTTACAGCTAAAAGCACAAAAACCCTAGTTTGTTCCATATACATTAGTAATTGTTAAAAAAAAGAAAATTCTATGTTTGCCACTAAAATAGCACACCTTACAGGATTGGCTACTCGTATATCATATTTACACACTGAGTCACTGCCTGTGACAAATTCTGAAGGGCAGCAGAGTTTAATAGTGCACACTGAAATATGTCCAGTTCATGAGAAAGGTACCTGCTGTGGGGAGACTTCTGTGTTTTTTTGCTGGGTCTCCACTGTGCAGAAGTATGAATACAAGACCATCCCAACTACTGCAATCAGGATTCCAAGTATGTTTCTCCAGCTAAACGGATCGTGAAGCAAAACATAACCAAAGGTAAGAACAAGACATGTTTTAAGATGGCCCAGGACTTGGTAAGTAACAGGAGATGTCTTTCCAATCACAAGAAATGTGCTGAAGTTCACTGAGACTGATATCAAGCACGACAAAACGATGAAAAACTGCACACAAAATAAGAGAAAAGTTAGAATATGATAACTGTTGGGATATGTGCACCAAAGATGTTTTACTACTCACCACAACTTGAGATGTATAATTAAAAGCAAAGACATTTTGGTTAGTCAAAAAGCCATCAAGGAAGGGGCCAATGAGAAACAGGGTCAGTGACTGGTAAGGGCAAGACTGGTAGAGCAGTTGGGTTGATGAGACCTTGAACTTCTTCTGGATGGTGTTTGTCATCTGATAAACCATTAAGGAATACAGAAACAGACCAGAAAACAGAAACTCAAATTCATTAGAGTTATACAGCAAGTAAGACGAAAAAAGCACTGGGTATTAGAACAAAATACAAGCACATTGACAAGTTCTTGATTTTAAATCATGAAAACCTTCTGCTTTTTTGTAAGAGAGCAGTGTAATGAGCAATAACAGCAGTTTGATCTCATGTTTTGATGTGAATGAAAACTAGTTTTTCTTTGCCTTCTAGAATACTAGAACACCTAGCCACATGAAAATAGGAGATGCTGTTGAAAATATGTGCAAATCCTACTAAATAAAAAAAAAAAACATTATCAGGCACTTCAACTTCAGTTTGTGGAAAATAAATAGGAGCTGCTGCTGAAAGGATACAATTTGAGCAATGCAAGTCGTGATAATTGCCAGCAAGGACAATATGGATCCGACAGCATTGAGTTGCAGATCAGTGACAGTTGCAACACCAACACCAAGAAGGAGCACAGAAAGGGACATCTGGATAGTTCGACTGCAGAGCGAAGTAAGAAACGTGTTAGCTGAAAGAAAATGATAGCTGAAGATATGATGGAAAAATGCACAAAATGTATCAAACACAAACCTGAACTTCTTTCTGAAGAAAAGTGTCTCTAAAATGACAGTGCACGGGATGATCGCCAGCTTAGTCATCTAGATATAAAAGGCATTTTCAGCATCAGTTAGGTGGATTGATTATTGTCTAAGGAAGAGGAACACCAATTATTCAACCACAATAAATACTTATAAAAGACCTTGCACATCTAATAAAATGATCTACAAAATGTGTCTAGCACACGGAGTAACGATGCCGGTGGGGAAGATTATGGGTCACCCATATCCATATCTGTTAATTATCCATCATGCAATTACACATAGGGTACCGAGGCACAGCTGGATGCCGCGGATGCTGACGCCGCGAACGGGGCCACGTGGCGCTCGAGGAATCCCGCCACGGACTCCCCACCGCGGACGCCGTCGCCGAGGTCAATGTTGAGGCCCAGGACGGACTCCCAACAGCGGCGCTAGGTCTCTGACAGCATGGACGTGCGGACCACCTCGGAGGCCAGGAGGCCACCAAGGAGCTTCTTCATGACGCCGGATGGGAGGTCTTCAAGCTGGAGTAGTGCCGGTGGCGCTGGCAGCAGCTTAGTCGGCGGTGGGCGGCAGCATCTTAGCTTCTCGTCGTCGTCGATTGGGGAACAAATGGGGAGCGTTGACGAGGCAGAGACACCGCGATCCGCTGATGTGATGACCTAAAGCTACCTTCCAATTTTACCAGCAGCTAGCTAGCAACAATTGAAAGCGATAGTAGTGCTTGCCAGCAAACTTAGGTTCACGTCCCTCGTTCGATGATGTCGCGTTCTAGGGACGTCGCCTAACTTAACATGGATCACGATCCATATCCAAAATAAATGTGCTGAAGTTGTATACCCCTCTCGTTCCATGCTATTGAAAATTAGCATACCACGTTCCTCGTCCCCGTTCCTCGACCCGGGAATGCGATGACTTAGGACAAGACGAGCCTGCTCAACCTGATCACCGCCACAACTGACGACACCAACCGCCCGACGATCTTCCGTTCCTGCTTATGAGGCATGCAGCCGCATCGTCAACCCGGTGTATGGCGTCATCAGCCTGTTCTGGTCGCGCCAGTGGCAGATGTGTACCTCTTCTATGCCAAGAGCCACTCCATCTCTCCCTCCGCTCAGTTCTGAGCTGCAGCATCTAAATGGCTAACACCTATATTATCCTATCCATAGTCGTAGACATCTGGATAACCCATACCCTCCCAAAATAACATGGGCACGGGTTTGGGTATGGACAACGGTTATCCAGTAGCAATGTTAACAAGGAGAGTGGATGGTACATAAAGTTGAGAGAAAAAAGTGTATCAAACATTGTGTCAAGAAAAAAGGGGATGGCATATTGTGTCAAAAAAAAAGTGTATGATACATGACAACGAGAAGATAACTTTTTACTTGACATCTAATTAGTATTACCACATATTGAAAATAAGTATTACTGATGCAGTACCACAGTACCAGACAAGTAGAGTGAAATATCTAGGAAATTCTGAGTGGTACAAGAACTACATTAAAAAGATAGCTATGTAGTACCTGGTAAAACCCAACAGAGTTGAAGCCAAGACTCAAGTTGAGGAGCCCAATGGAGATTCCATTGAGTACTCCAAATCCCATGACAGTTCTTGAATCGAAAGGCTTATGCTCAAAGAACTTCATCCATAATGCTACATGAAGGGAGCAGAATGTAACCAGCAGATGCCAGCTCGTCAAGGTAGTGGCTGCAGAAGACAAACACATTTCACAAACATCAGAAGTCAATTAAATCAGACTTACAACAGAATGTAAGGACTTCAGCGATTTTTAGGATAACATAGGCAGGAAGTGAAAAGACGCATGTACCCCTCAATCAAGCACCTAAATCACATTGACGCAATTAAATACTTCAAATTATGGTAACCGATGCCACAAATGATAGTGTTAAACTCCTTCTATTTAGGTGGATTAGGCCAGAGGCTCTTACATTTGTGGACAAATTTTGAAACCCAAGTCCTTGCATTCGCGGACGCAGGGAGTAGTAGTATCTTATCCCATTTTGTGATACAAAGTCTTGAAATTCAAGGCAGCACAGGCCTAAGCCAAATTATGAGTGCAAGTCAACCTACGTTATCGTTAAATAAAAACAAAAGCACGTGTTCTCCATACGGTGCATGGGTACATGAACTTCCCATGCAAATCAAATGTGTCACCAGCACAGACAAGGATACTACTCCCTTGTGTCAAGCAACCTATGCAAAAAGCAACCAGGACATGACACCCAACCTCAGTCACCAACTACATAGAAGGTAATCTAGAAGGTCAAGAGCCATCAACACTTTAACAGAAAGCAAGTTAGCTCCAGGGTCACACATGTTTCACCATTCTCAATCAAACTGGCAGCACTCGACGACCGCTGAAGTTGTTTCCGACAGATATGAATTGGCAATCCCTAGTCCTGCCTCAAAGTTCACACTGAAGCTAAGCCCTTCAAGCACCATCTAAAGTGCTGAACCTTGCGCACACACATCTCCAGAACTACATACAGCCTCAATGGAGCACGCAGATCTACACAGACCACCGAACGTCCAGCACGAGCATATATACATACACATATAACAACAAATCAAGAAACTGAGGCAGGAAACAGTCAGATCTCACACCGAAGTTAAAGCCGAGGGAGCTCATGAGCGCCTTGTTGCAGATGACAATGGAGACGGAGGACACCACGGAGAGGCTCAGCGCCCCAACCGTCCCCAGCTGGAACTTCTCCCCGCCGACGCCCATCTCCGCGGCCCTCGAAACGCAGCAGCACGACCACCGGCAGTCCGGCACCGACAGACACACAAACCGAGGAATGCCCCGGAAAGATCACGAATTTCCAATCGAGCCGCCGGAACCACGCGGCCCGGTGCACCTGCATCCAAGAAAGACCCCATTTTGATCAGCAAGCCGCCCACGAGGAGAAGACGGCGGGGGTCAGACCTACGTACCGCTCCTCCGTCGGCAGGCTTGGGCGGTCGGATCTGCGCGAATCTGGGCAGGGCGGCGGCAATGGCGAGGAGATCTGGGGGGAGGAGCGGGCGGGATCAAGCAGGGCGGTGGCGCTCGTGCCTGCCCCTCCGGTCTCGCGAATCAGGGACGGGGAGGAGAGGAGGGAGACGAGGAGGGACAGGGTGGTTCGCTTCGCTTCTCCTTTATTATATGCCTGGGCTGCTCGGTCGGTCGGTCGCCGTCGGTGAGAAGAGCTGATTACAGAGCATTGCTAATTGGCTATTGTGCTATTTGACTCTGTCTGCACTGATGGCAGTAATTACTTTGGTAATGTTCAAGGTTGTTTTTCTATGTGGGGTGGCCAGCCTTCTTCCTTTTCTGTCCTGGAATTGCAAAAACATAGCTGAATGGAGAACTAGCTAAAAGCAGCCAGACCCACACAAGGATCTATATATACCACTAAAAGTGTATATCCTTAACTTATCTTGTCCTTTTTGTTTGTCTTGGTTTGTAATATTAACTGATTTTTTTTATCTCGGATTGTATATATCGTGTGCAACACGAAATATAGACATTCGGATGTCCTCATATATTAACTGAGGAAAAAACCCGAAACCTAACCCTCCACCCTCAACACGTACGCACATAGAAATGTCTTTGTTTTGTCGTTTTCATGACCTATTTTGCTTGTTTGGTCATTTTCTACTAAGTGAAATGCTAGTGAAATGTGAACTTAGCGTCTCGGGGCTAAGTAGTCATCGCTTTTAAAAAGACAATTATAATCTATGGCGTGCACGTCTCTTTCTTAGATGAATACAAATTTTAAGCACTGTGTATTGTTCTAGGTTGATTGCCTGTGTCTCTAGCTCCTTTATTTTCTTGACTATATATATGTTAACCATGTTAGCATGATGCTTACACTCTTGATGTCATAACTTACCATCTTTATTATAGTTCCACTTGATTAGGTCTTTTTATGTTTACTATAATGTGCTAAAATAGAAAAGCACAAAATGTGAGAAGACAACTAATGCACACTCTGAAATTAACATGTGTTTATGTAGTTGTTTCTTTGTGTATATCACTGAATCATTTTTACTATATATCAAACTATTGTGTTTCTCACTATATTTTCTATTCTTACTAGACTTTGAGAAGTCCACTCAAATAAATGTAATGATTGGAGGATCTTAACGGTTGTGAATATGAAGATTTGAAGTATTTTATGCATATGAGAGTATGCCTATACCTAAGAGTCCACTCACCCGTTATTCTTTATAATTCGCTTTGATAATAGTGGTATGAGCCATTAATACATGGTATCACCGATGAGATGATGCTCAACATACTACATATATACAAGGATAATGACAATCGATGGTGACAAATGTAGTATCCATGAATCAATCAAAAAGGTTGGATTGTAACGATAAGGTGGTGGATGACGCCACTATAAATATCGGTTACAACTATAACAATAGACAAAAAAAAAAAAAAGAGGGACATAGGAGGTGGTTCAAATCACAAATTAATTAAGACATTTGTCGTCGCAATAAACAAACTTTATATTTTAGCAAAAAATAATTACGCATTTATATTTGTAAACGTAACTATGTCCAACTTTGGTTCAGCATAATGTAAAATGTTGTTGAGCTGGAAATGTCAAGAGTGACCCGCATCTGTAGTTTGATGTGGTCTTGATCTGCAGTCTCTTGCCACTGACATATAAATTCAAACTGAACCCACCTTTTCATCACATGTGGATCCAATTTGAAATCCATGGAATATACCACCTTCACTAAAAAAACGTGCAAATACTATTGTTTTCCCACTCACACAAACACAATCGGAGGATGGACGTGACCGTGTTGATCCTTTGAACATGATCGGACACAATTAATGTAACCATAGAGTATTATGGGGAGGTTTGACTAAAGTGTGGTTGCTTGAAAGTTGGATCAAATAATAGAGGAAACACAAGCCAACAAAAGGTTGGCAGGTAGCCTCTCACTGGCCGTCTTCTTCTTGGCCTCATTTCCATGGGGAAGCAAAGAAAAATGGCAGGGAGCAGCCAGCTTGAAGAACTCAACATACCATGTGGACCAGTTGACCATGTGCCCTGCTGTGTCACAACTTCGAACCATGCCTCCACCGTTCCTGTGTGATCCAACGGTCGACGTTGGCTCTTACCCTGGGTAGTGCTACTGGTAATTTGTTTATCTTGGCCTCATTTCTATGACACAGTTATGACGGCTTAATGTGGTTATGGATCCAATGCTGCTCCTTGGTTTTATGCTACTTTGTTATGCTACCGGAGCAGAGCTCATGTGCCTTAATTACCGTATGGTAATTAAGTTATTAGCCATGGCCAGACCAGTGTAGCACAGCTAAACTCTCAAGTGTGTGTACTTTTTTACTGCAAGTCTGCAACTGGATGGAGAGCATGACCACTGTATAGAGCATTGACCAAAGAGCAACACAAAGTACTCTTCCACTATTTTCTATGTTGGAACATTAGTACTAATTATTAGCATGATGGCAACCTTTGCAAGATGCAAAGGATCAATAATTTTGGTAACAAGGTTCCTTGCTTTACCCCTACTTGTGCTGTTTGGTGAAGGTCCCTTTTATTCAAGAAAGATGGGTTTGGCTGGCCTGCCAGGAAAGGGAGAGGTTTGGTATAGTGTGAATATGAATATGGTTACGAGCTCATGAGCCCGGCCTTACTTTTGGTCATCTTTTGACATGTGAGCAATTCACTTGTTGATGCTCTGTCCAGCTTGGAAAAGGCCATCTTCCATGTGCTGAAAGCACAAAAAACTCAAAATAATGTTAGATATGACTCGGAAACTGATTCCCATTCCCTCACATATAACTTTTCCTTTCTTCTCTTTTCAAAACACTTATTTCGTTGATAAATCTTATTTGAGTTGTTTTCGAGCCAATTTTATGTATTCATCGCGGTCCCGACCGAATAAATTCAGTTGAGCATCACACTTACTAGACATAGATCTAAATTAATTGATAGTTCCTATTCTCTTCATTTGAAATCAAGGAACAGTTGTGATGTGATGGTTCTAACAAACGCATTATCCTGACCAGTGCCTAGGCTCTACATCAAGGATTAGTTTCTTCAGTCTTGGCATAAGTTGGTACCCAACCTAACTAGTACTACATACAACAGCTGATACAAACTGAGGAGTGTGTTCTTGGTGCTTTCACATTACTATAGCAATAGGACCCATGCTGACAGGGCACCAAACTGTGATATTATATTCCTAACATGGCTGGATTTAGTTAAGCTTCCTGCAAACAAGTTTCGTGCAAATAATCACATAAATATGTCTACATCGGCATAACTAAAGAAAATACGATAGATACAAAAAAAAACTTTCATGGTGGAAATTAAGAAAAGCTAGACTTGTTTGACCATAAACCAAAACCATCGATTTTAGCTGTTGGGCTTCCAATTCTTACAAAGTAAAATAAAAGAATTTAGTTACCACTGATTTTTTTTTAAGACGCAGATGCTCAGCACGCACACACACTTATGAACACTATACCTATTAGCACCTCCAAAAGACTACTATGTCGGCACATCTCGAGATTGATGAAGTCACCATAGACGCTGCATCGTCGACAAGAACGCCGCCTACCATTGAAAGCATAATGCGGTTAAATTCGAAATAAATCTAGGAAAATGATGCGAGCACTCCTGTCAACTCGATGACATACCTGGGTGGGCAAGTTCCACCGTAAGAAAATCTAACCAACTGAGCTAGGCTCGCTACCCCTACTCACATAGATCCTTCATTCATATTTATTCAATTCAAATACTTACATGAATTCTTAATCCGATGCAAAGTGATAACTTGCAAATGAGGAATTAGCCCCACAGGATAAATGTGTCATGTGTAATAGACCACTAGAGATTTGCTTGCTCTAACCTTCGGCCAAATGGGTTTGGACCCAAGTCCTGACTTTGGGAAAACTTTGATGTGCAACCGATCAAACACGATGTCAAACTCTTGGTGGGAGGCAGTAACCCAAAAGGTTCCAAAAGATCAAAGGTGGAGATTCAATGACATGACATGGTTATCTACACATTGTGGAAATTATGGAAGGAAAGAAACCATAGGATTAACGCCGAGCATCAAGGGCTAAAGAAGAGATTGACATGAGAAAGAGAGCTTTAACTAGTGAAGAGTAACCCTTTGATATACCATTTTGTGTTTTTGTTTAGGGTGTGGTGCCAAAATGTGTCCCAGCGGGGAAAGAGTTCCCATTGCTGTGTATAAACTCTTTCCCTACCTCAATTGAAGGCAGAGTTCATGCCACTTTTTTCAAGAAAAATTAAGTCTACTAAATTCTCATAAACAAATTTGTATTTTTGAGAAGGAAAGGATCAAGCCCTTTATAGTAAGAAGAAGGTCTGGATTCTACACACGAAACACATCAGCCGTCTGTATCCTTTTACCCCGCATCTTATTTGGGAGGGAAAATGAAGTAAATTTCCCTGCCAATACTAGGAGATTGCTCCTAAGGCTGGTGCTATTTCTTTTCCTGTAGACGCCGCATGAACAATTTCCTAGACCTGTGAAATTTGGGGAGTTCATAGATTTCGTTTCCAGGCTTCAACAGTTAACTTTTCTAATCTAAGAACAATGTCTAATATATTGCTTTAGTTGTCATGACCTGACGTCCATAAATGTGCATCCTCCGCGTTAGCAACTTTAGTTCATATCCAAAATTGTGTTCAGAAAACTTGTCTTCAGGAATTCAGGTGCATCAGTTAGGTCGGCTCAGGATTGTAGTCAACCTCAACACCTACCTTTGCGCCTAGAGCACAGGTAAGATCTGAACTGACTCATGCAGCCCCGTTACCTTACTCTGCCTCTCGCATCAGTATAACATGACAGTCCTAACTCAGAAGAGTCAAACCTATGCTTCTGCCAAACACATCTGTAATCTTAGACTGAAAATAAAGTTCACATGTGCAGTTCAGTTATTGACCACATAAAGTCGTGACTGAATAGCTGAAAAAGATTAAGGTTCAAGCATATCATAACATCCATAACATCAACAGTGGACGAAAGGAACAAAAGCCATATAGGAGTATAAGGAACAACATGATATCCCATCCCATTACATTCTACACACATATCACAGAATTCTTAATACCAGGCTGCACGGCACAAGTTGCAAAGAACAAGGCTAAAAACAGAACATACCCAGAGACAAACAACTGTGCAATTCATTGGCAAACCAACACTGTTCATTTATCAGGTTGCCGTAACCATCGGCCTCCTGTGGCCTTGCAACAGCTGCCTCAGCTGCTGATACCCACTGCGGTAGTGTTCAATGGAGAAGCACAACTGCCTGATGGCCTCCCGCTTTCCCTCTGCACTCTCGGATATCACAAGCTTCTGCTTCTCTACCTCTTTTTCCAGCTCAGAAACCTGCGCACGCAGCTCTGATAAGGACCTGTGTGCAGTGTCAAACTCTGCCGTCAGCTTGGTATGCTCAAACTGAAGCTCATTTAAGTGGTCAACCATCTGCTTCATCTTTTCGTCACGAGTCGTAATATCAGCTAGCAGTTTGGCCAACTCATCATCAACTGTGGCTTTCTCAGATGACAACAATTCAAGCTTTCTCCTGAGATCAGCAATATCGTGATTGAGGACAGAAATCTGCTTCTCATTTTCAAGAGATTCTTCCTCCTTGTCAGCATAAACTTGCATAAGCTCTGCCGCTACAGAGGACAATTTGCCTTCAAGAGAAGCATTCGCTTCAGATAACTTCAAAAGATCTGCAGTAAGAGAGGACTGCTCATGTGAATGTTTCTCCAAAGATTCAGACATAACCTGCTCCAGCTGCTTCAACTGGTCTTGAAGGACTGATTTCTCTTCTAAGGCACTTTCTAGCTGGGCTTCCAGGTTCTTGATAGTTTCTGGTAGCTTTGCAACCTCTGTACCTGAGACCTCAAGGGCACTTAAAAGTTGTTCAAATTCATTAGCTCGTTCTTTGAGCACTTCTTTATCCTCTGCAACCTTTTCTAATTCTGCTTGTGTATTCCTTATTACTTCTTGCAGCTTAACTATCTCGGAAGCTGAATATTCTAAGCTGTGAGCTGCCTGCTCAAGTTCTTTAATCCTAGATTTGAGCTGCAATTTCTCTTGTGAATTTTTTTCTAGGTCACCTTCCATATTTTTGATGACTCCATGGAGCTTTCTAAGCTCATCCTCAAGAGTAGACTTATCATGCAAATACTTCTCTGAGAGTACTCCAAGCTCATGCTTGCACTTATCAATTTCAAGATCTCGATGTGTCAATTCAACCTCAAACTGCTTAGCAGCTGAGGCCATTGCACCTTTCAGCATTTCAATCTCATTTTTGCGCTCAAACAGCACAGCTTCCAATGCTTCCTTTTCGCTGTTGAATTCTATTGAGCTCTCTAAAGCAGAATCCCTTTCTTCTGGATCCTTCTGAAGGTTGTTGGATTCCACATCTGAAGTATGCAGTTTTTCTTCATGTTCAGCAACTTTTGAGTTGGTACTCAAATCACTCTGGCAATGTGCATGCTTTTCCTCTAAAGCATCAAGTTTCCCCCTTGTTTCTTGAAGCTCATCTTCTAGCTCAATAATTTTTTGGCTCAGGGCATAAAAAATACTGCCATTTTCCTCTTTGGCCTCATCAAGCTCTGAATCAGAATCTGAAGATGATGAAGACCTTTTCACTACCCTTCTTTGATACATCAGAGCTAACACCAGAGCCAATGGAAATATCAAGGAAATCTGATCCAGGTCCAGGCTTTTGCTTTTGCTGTGGCATATTTTCTTGCATGTCAGACTTTGGAGATGAGGAACATTGGGTCTCAGAATCTGATTCAGAGACACCAAAAGAGCCATATGACTGAAGAGATGATGGAATGTTTTTGCGCAGTTCTCCAGTTACACTGTCATATCGTGCAGCAAGAGCACGATACATGCGGTAGAAGTTCTCCACATGAGTAATAAGTAAAGGCCGCTTCTCATAGAACACCTCAGCTGTTTCTGCAGAGAGCTCTCCTTCGCCAATGAGCCCTAGCATTTGTTTCATCTGCTTCTCCATTTCTGTCCATTTAGAAGAACACATATTCAGAAAACAACTAGGAATGCGGCATGCCTACCAGTGGGTAATAAGTATTAAAATAAAACAGACTGAGGCACTATAAACCATATTATGTAGCAAAGAATAACATGTCATATTGTTTGGTGAGCATAGAAGATCATAGTCCTTACCTTCTAGATTTTCAGATAGCCACTTAGAATTTTGTGGACTAATATGACTGTCCCACCACCATGAGCGGGTTTTTCCTGACTGCGCCTTTCTCTTCATCTTCACCAAAATATATGAAAATCTCCTCTGATATGCAGACCTAATTGAGATTCAAAAGGAACAACAGTGAGTAGTTAAAAGGTGTGCATGATGCCAGCAATATGGCTAGCTTGTTAAGAAAGCTAGTGCAGGAGAAAAGAACCCCATGTAATCTATAAGAAAGTTAAGATAGTCAACTAAATTGTTCCAGTAGTCATAATAAAGTAATCCATGAAAGAAAGGGGGAAAAAGTATTAGAAATCTATATAATCTATAAAACACAGAAATGCGTAAACAACAACAGGCCCATAACAAGTTATGGTATTAATTTCAGTTCCAATTAAGCAACTACAACTTGTATGAACAAAATAAATATATGCAACACTCTAGCCAACAGAGTCAGTGTTGCATGATCTATAGAATAAGGCAATTACTAATAAATTGTCTGAGATAGAGCAGCCTTATCCTAGAAATATGGATGGCAAGCAGCAGGACTAGAATTCAGATGCAAAATGCCAGGGACCAGAAAAAATGTCAGGTAATAGCTACCAAGAAGAGGCAAGGAATCATTTCACTATGATCTTATCAGCATCACTGCCATGAAGTCCAGGACAAGCAATAATCTGCTATCCAAAAAAAAAATAGTAGCATACAATCATTGATGATTGAGCGACAATGACCCTTTCTCTTCCTAAAAGGAAACATACTACTTTTAAGAAGACATCTGAAAAAGAGACAACATGTGCATTCTAATTTTAGAGAAAATGTACATTATATATTAGGATTAACGTAAGGAGGGTCAGTGACAAATAATAAATTTTATAATTTGTGAGGAGTCTTGTTAGAAAAGAATAAATGTAGATGTATCTTGGGACATTTAGAAATTGATGACAATGAAGTTGATCAGACCTTGTATAACAATCAGTTCTTTACATTATGATGAAAGGGTTGGGACATGTATATCAAAACTGACAAGTCCAAGTGCAAAAGACACAGCAACTACAGCTCTAGAGCTGTTAGGTAGGTCAGGAATCGATTCAATGAACTGGGAATGAATGAACTGAAACATAAGACAAGAAGAATGGACAACACAAAGTACTACCCCACATTGATCAACACCTGAGGGTTGAAGCAAGATGCTGCAAACTCGCTTCCAAAAAATGTAGTTGTCAATGTCCAGCGATGTAACAAATGAGACCACTCAAATTTAATACTATTAAGTATCTGGGATCCACAAAACAAACATGGCTGGGCTCACACCCAAGACGGGCACATGGAAGCCTGAGGTGATGGTCAATTGGTCATTATCCCTGAGCAATCAGTTTCATTGAGTAATATAAACAGAAAAATAAAGGTATCAGTTTCCAGCTGCATATAACTAATTTAATGTGTGACCGAAGAAGTAAGTGTTTGCATTTTTTTCCCAATCCATGAATAATTAAATAATTAAATGCACTTATATCAAGTAAAAAAAAAGGGAAATCAGATGAATAATTTTTAAACTGAGAAAATGTCCCCGTGCATTTGTATTTTGTAGGTGGTACCAGTATTTTTAATCCAAGAAAATGATATCCCCGTTCCACCACCCATGGGAACATGGGACAAACTGATGCCATTCCTAGCCCATGCCTGCGAAGGATCCAGAATTCCAGGTAACTTTGCCTAGTTTCAAGGTGGCTACAAATGGCACTGCCGATATTTCAGATGAACGCAAAGCTGTTGGAGATTTCAACAGCGAAACTAAGGAATGAGCACAGATGAGCTAAATGAATCGCTACCAGATTAGTGCTTAAAGGTTGCTACGTAGGTACGACAAGACAGCAATCTAAATAAGGCCAGTTGTACTCCCGGCCACAATAATCCCAGTAGCAGCATTCACTGCGGACACGGTTGATGAGCATTCAAGACAGCACAGAAGAAGAAGCATCAATGGATGGCTCCTCTCCTGGGAAGCAAGCACGGACGGACGGACCGACCGACCGAGTTCCCCGAGACTGAAACAGATCGGAGCGGCCACCGGCAAGACGAACGAACCAGCAACAGTGGCGTCAGTCCGGGGCAACATAGCAAGATTTCGCTAAGAGATGGATGGCAGGTTACGACCGTCCGCACACGCAACCCCGCCCCAAATCTAGCACTCGTAAGTACTACTACTAACCAAAACCGCGAAGCAGAGCAGAGATCGACAGCAATCCAATCCAAGAAGCCAGCCGAGATTAATTCCGAGACGCCGCGAGAAGAAGAAGAAAGAAGATGAATAGTCCCGCATCACAAATCCACCACCAACAACAACAAGAAGAGGGCGAGGAGGAGGGAGGGGCATTACCGGAGCTGGCAGTCGCAGATGAACAACGCGAGCACTCGAGCGGTTGCTGTTCTGTCCGTTCTTGGCACGCGGAACTGCGGAATGGTGGTGGGGGCGTGGAGCACTCGAGCGCCGAGCGCTAAAGCCCAGAACCCGCCGGTCAGGAGCAAGTGGGCGAGCGTTATAGCGCGCAGTTACCTTAATACCCCTGGCTCGTGGCGCCTCACCAGCTGGAGGCAAAGGGTTTAACGCGCTAATCTATTTATTTTTATGAGCATGAGCAAAAACGGCACTAATTTAATTTAATTTAATTTTGTTTTGCGAGGGCGTTTCCGTGGTGGGTCCCATGAGGGCCGGGCCGCCGGTTCTGGTTCTGCTCGCGGTAGCGGGGCACCGGGAAAAACGGGAAAAGGCTGGGATCGCGGTGCACGGCCGGGCCCCGGGAAAGCATAGGATCCTCCATTTCCTCAGGCTGTGGGCCAACAGCTGTGCCTGTCTTCTGCTGTTCCTGTTTTCGAATTTTGAATTTTGAACAAAACCAACACCAACAAATGATGACGCTGGCACGACAATCGAGGACTAACCCGGTTTATATTATATATATAAATGCATACTAGTACAACTTTTATTCAAAAAGGCTAAGAACTGGAGGCACAAGTTCAGCAACCAAAAATGCAAAGGAAACCTTGATGAAGTTTGTAAGTTCCATTCATTCGTCACACACACACGCACAGGTTCACAACGACAGATTCCATGCGAGAAACACAGGCGAGTGCGCGCGGGAGCGAAGAAGATAGGCACGGGGAGCGGGCAAAATTGTAAAAAGCGTCATCATGTCTCCAGGCACACATCACAAATGAAATGAACGAAACCATGGAACTATACACCGGGAAACCATCATCACAGGCGAGCGAGCAAGCAAGCGAGAGAACGGACACAGATGGTTTGCCGGCCCACTTTCTACTTGTGCCACTAGGAGGAACTGACACCGGCGGCTGCTAGCACTTTCCTCTCGAGCTCGGGTTTGTTGGCGCCGACGAGCTTGTCGATCTGCTGCCCGTTCTTGAGGAAGAAGAATGTAGGGGTTGCGCGGATGTCCCATGACGAGCTGAATTCCTGGAGATGAACAATCCATCATGTGAAAGAATTAGATGAATCGGGGCTGATGAAAGCTGTCAGGGCAACATATCAAGCACATAGCTATCAGGATGGAAATTTACTTTACACTTGAGCAAAGTGTATTTTTAGCACATAAAAACTGATAGCATGTTTTGGCTCATGACTACAAGTATAGCACTTCTCTACAAAATCAATGCTCCACACCTTGGAGTCTTTAGCGCAAAGAAACTGTAACTGTAGATTGACTTATCCTGGCCTACTTCAAATCTTTCACAGTAATTCTCATAGTGATTCAGTAGAATGCCAAAGTGAAAAATTCGAGTGCACTTAGGTTATTCAATGCGGCTGAAACAAAGAGCAATCTGCCCAAAGGACCCAAACAACCTTGATGAGGTATTTAATGCAAGAACCTAGCAGGATCAACAGGCAAATAATAATACCAATACATCATCAAGACTAGATGCATTGCTCGAAGACAAAGTCCAAGCCATGTATATTTCCAAGAACTCATTTGGCATATGTAAGATTGAATTACCATCAGGTCATCGACGTCTATTGTCAAGAACATGAGTTGAGGATAAGTCTTTGACATCTCAGCATAGAGAGGAGCAATGACACGGCATGGCCCACACCAGGAAGCACTGAAATTTGCCACAACCTACAAAAAAAGAAACCGGTGAGGAGTCTAACAAATATAATTTTACAACTTGTACTGCAAATCCTCATCTGTTAGTTCACATAACAAAGCGGCCTTACAAGAAATCAAGAGCTCTGATTTCAGAGGTCTAAACAAACTTAAAAGTTCAAGAACACCATAAGATGGCTGTTATAAAATGATATGGTTGAATTTTATAGGATGACCATGCTAGCAGAAGTTGCAGTTCATAAATCAGTAAATACTCCATGCGCTCCAGCATATTATTCAGAAGAGTTCAGGCTTTACTAGTCAGAACAAAATCAAAAGTTTAAGACCAGAGGTGCCTCTTAGAAACAGAAATAGTGCTTTTTGTTGGATTACCATGCATGCCAAAGCTCTAGCACATAAACACTTCATGTGGTACTCATTATTTATTTATAAAAGTTTTGAACCAGAAGTTTTCTGTAAGATAAGAATTAGTATTCATGTTCAGACAATAAAAGCAGCAGGAAACCAACTTTTTCGTGGACAATTTTGTAACTCGTTAACTGGCTATTGGAAGCATAAACTTAATCATCTCATCCACACCTCAAAGTGCTTCATTTAACGAATTGGACATGATTGATACTAAGCAATTTATGCAGGATGATTTCTTGAACCTGTTAGCTCCATAGCAAAGCACCCAGAATGCAAAGTGATAGAATGAAATACCATGTAATGAATATAACCAAAATCACAAGACACGAAGGACGTCTCCAGTCCTTTTAGCTTTTACTTACGGTTTTCCCATCTCTGTTTGCTTCTGCAATCTTCTGCTCCCAGCCCTCTTTAGTTGTTATAAGATGCACATTTCCACCTTTGAAATTGAGCCTGTCATCGTCATCATCATGACGTGCCGCCTGAACAAAGAACAAAAATGTTACCAACTTCCAAGGAAAAAAACACTTTCACTCTCAAGATTGGTAGCCTTTGAGAAGGCTCACCTTTCCTGCACAGCCTCCCATTGTGGACTCCAATTGACAAAGCTAGCACACCAGTGAACAAAATGCTGCCTGAATAATGGCATACACTGTCAATTCGTATCCAAAAGGAGTTTCTTTCTGGCAATAGAAAATTTATACGCATGTTCGAATGAGGTGCATTAGTCATCTAGACTAGAATTGGGCCAACAGTATGTCATAACTAATAAGTGCCATGGAGTGTGAAAAATGATGAACTAGTAGTGGTAAACTGCAACCATGGATATGGTTCAATAGGAAATAGAAACACTATGACACCTATGTTCCACATAACAGGCCAGTAAATTGTTCTTACATTCAGCAATTATGCTGAAAACCACGATGCAGCAATTTCCAGCTCGAAAACATCGTCTATGGACAATCAACGTGACAAAGCAAAACGAGGCATTTTCTTGTGAATTTCACGAAATTTGTGACAACCCACGCCAGCTAAATTCCTGGAACCAACCGGGAGATACAGAACAGCTTAAGAGCCTCCGCAAAGCGGACAGCACAACGACCACCACGCGCATCGACGAAGCATTTCCTTGTGAGTTGTGACAACCCACCGCAACTAAATTCCTGAGGCCTCTCATCATCTCGAGACGAAGAATCGCAATCTTTGGATACCCTCGCACGGGTCCCCAAATATGTCTCTAAATTCTAATAAATGGATCCGCCAGAAGCCGCACCGGAACCGTGGGATCGAATTACCGATCAACCAAGCAAACAAACAAAGGATTACCTGAGAACAGAGCAGGGAGTCCGGCCGGCGAGGGGAGCCGGCGCCAATTCGGACCAGCCTTGCTAGAATTCCGGACCAGCAATTCGCCGCCGCCGCCGCCCGAGTCACGGGATGAAAGGGGAGGAAGATGGAGACGACAGACGTCGAAGGGGAACCAACCGCGGTCGTGGAGGAATTCTAGCCGGCTGGCTCCTGGCTCGCGTTTTGTTCTTGGCGGAGCACGCGAGACGAAGGCGACGACGAGTTGTCGACGACGACGACGCGGCGGCGTTGGATGGTTCCGGCCGGCTTCCCGCGTCAGGCCAGACCCAGGCGTGACCGGTCCCCACCACCCACCGCCCGCGCGTTCGCACCGGCCGCCGTTGCCTCTCGTTCGTTCCTCCCCTTTTCCGCCTGCGAAATTTGCTTCCGTTTCCCTTTTATTTTAGCCCTCTCTCGCGCGCGTTTTTTTTTTTCCTTTCCGAAGGAAAATGAAGCATTATTGGTTTTACGAGGACACAAGTATATTTGGATTCATTTGGGTACGCTTTTTATTATGTTTTAACTGCAAAAAGATGATGATATATATTATGTAGTACAGGATGTCAATAACACCAACGGCTGATGATCATTACAGTGTGTTTAGCAAGGCTGTCGGTTTTTTAGTCTTCTATTTTGGTTGCTGTCTGTTCCCGCCTGACCTTGTTCCCTGGTTTGTTTCTCTTGTTATAGTTGTTGATTGATGAGCAGGAGTGGAGTTGTATTTCTGCTGTGCGCACATCAGACATTGTAAGACCGTCTCCAACAAGAGGAGGCTGACTCAAAAAATGCATGGTCCATAGTGTTTTTGCCTTCCAAAACTAGCCTCTAATAGAACATGCATCCACACTAGTCATTCTGCCTACCACGCGGTCCACGCCAACGAAGAGGCAAATAAAGGTTTTTCGCTCAGGGTTGACCCTTTCCTTGGCGTGGACATGGCCGTCGGCTCTGCTTGGAGCGCCGCTGCTTGCCCACGATAGTGCTCCATGCGCCGCCGCTGGCGCAGGCCAGGCGGTCTGTGGCGGGGCGCTCGGTCAGGCAGGGAGCGGCCAGCGCGGCGACGAGCGGACACGGTAAGGAGCAGCTTGCGTAGAGGAGCTGGGGCGGGTGCTAGGCTGGCCGAGGCGGCGTCCACGGCGAGAGGCTGGAGCGGCACAACTTGCTCGCGGCGTGCGGCTAATGCAGTAGCTGTTGGAGAAGGAGATATCTTGGGCCGAAAACCAGTGTGTACCCACCCGAATCCATTCTACATTCAACAAAAAAAAAAAACCACCCCAATCCAAACTGTAATCTACAGAAACCAACCCACCCAATCCAAACATGGGCCTGCTCTGCTAATATGGTTTTAACCCATGGTTTTAACCCACGGTTCGTATACCACAGTTAGTGCTTGGACGCCGCCTCCTGCTAGTGCTGGAAGATGGACGTGCTTCCCGCTGGCCTGCGGCAAACCAAACCACAGTTCCTAGGATCCAAACCAAACCAAACCATCAATAGGGCCAACCCATTTACAACCAATCTAAACAAACTTACAGCAGAAACCAATCCATTAAAACCATTCCAACCCAAACCATTAGCAGGCTAAGGTGTTATTCATTTCTATGTTCATCACCCATACTATCTAATGGGTCTCCATATTTGCATACCAGCGGTTGGAGATAGCCTAAAAAGTCTTGTAAGCCTCCCCCTTTCAATCATCTATATAATAAGATAAGAATAAGAATGGCGGCAAAGATTTCATTACTTTCTAAAAATAATAAGAAGAGTTTAACTACTAGCATTTTTATTTGGATTTAAGTCACTTGGAAAGATGGAAATGACATGTTCCTGATGTTTGGATTTTGATTTATGAGCATCTCTAGCAGTATTCTAGTACATCCTTCGTTTTAAATTTTTGATAATCAATCCATGCTAGATGAAGTGATGCATCATAAGTTTATTCATCAACTCAGTGGAATGACTTCATTCCTCAAATTTAGTATTTCTGTATAGTGGTACTAATTATTAGTTTCCAAATGAATGAGGTGGTGATGCTAATGTATCAACTCATTATATTCCATAAAAACAAACAAAAAATTAACATGTGAGATGACAATAGTGAAAGGATCGAGGTGGCGGGGATGAATAGTTACTTCTAAAACTTACTCGTGGACCCTGGCCAGATCAAAGCCAATCAAACAAAACTGCATGATGACACCCATTCTAATAACCTTAGCTCCTACTCATATGAGTAATCAAGGTAAGCAACTAAACTACACTAGTACAAGTAACTGCTCAAAAGGCTAATTAAGTAGTCGAGCTACACAAGGAACTACACAAGTAAGTAGGGCTGGATATCGAGCGAGCCAAGCTTCTCGGTCCAGCTTCAATATTATGAGCTAGAGGTCCAGCTCAGCTTAGCTCATTTGCGAGATGATAAGTGATTTTTCTCTCAAGGCTCGATGGCTGCAAAACACCTACTATTCCTCAATGAGGGGAGTCCAAGGATTGTTGTTCCTCTCGCTAGCTAGGTCCCAATTAAGCCCACAAGCTCAGACTCCCCGCAAGGTAAGCTCTAACTTGAGCACCTTGAGTCAAGCAATAAACAAGCACTTCAATGAGCCACTTGATCTACTAGAGTTGCTTTTCATCCTTTTGTGGGGACAAACACATGAGCCCCCTTACAAAATCCTCCTCTAGAGTTATCACACAATCTTGTTGTCACAAGAGTAACAAGCACAACCTGCCTTTAAATCAATCACCTAGTACCACTCGATCAATATCTCAACAATCCTTGCTAGAGACACTCATATCTCGCCACGAATGGGATATCAAAACTTAGCATATGTGAGTGGAGAAGGCTCATCTTGGCTCTAAATGGTGTGGGTATGAACCTTGAGAGTAAACAAGCGCCAAACACTTGGCTACAACACCTATATATAGGTTAGACTGGACCCAACGACTCTCCAATGGCTATATCCAACGTGCCCTTTTATCGGATGCAATTTCTACGGTGTGCCACGAGAGAAATAAGATGGCTCTCCAAGAGCAACATAGAACTATTTTCGCTCGCCAAAAATATTCCGCTGTCCACTGAAGGGACCATCGGACAAAAGCACGCCACCTTTTGAAAATTACCATATATTTTAAAAAAAAACCATGTTGCCTGGACGTGGGCCATGGTTGGGCCACCGTGCCCTGGTTCGTTTCTTGCAGTGCATTCGCCACCTGCACTGCACCATCAGAGAAAGCCCCTATAGTCCAACTCAGGCCATCGTGATGACCACACTAGGCCCAATGCCTCCTGGCAGTCAGACTGGCCGAGGGCCAGGGTTAGACTGCCCGACCCACAAGAACACCCCGATCGACAACAAACAAACCAAGGTGTTTTTTTTTAAACGAACCGGCAGGGAGAGCTGCCCGCTATATTAAAAAGAAGGAGACGCCGTAAGGCGCGCAAGTTACAAAGACAAACAACGTAAAAAAAGAAAAAAAAAATCTAACTAAACTCACCCGGTTGGATTGGGACATCAACGCTGGTTACCACTCAAGCGGCCAACATGGCCAAAACTCTAAACAAATCACAGGGCAGAGAAAACTGAAACAACTGCAAAGAACCACCCACAAAACCGCACACGCAGTCGTTTGAAACCCACCGACGACAACCAGCGCCAAAAAAAAACAAAGGGCGGACACCACCACACCGAGAAGGCCACCGCCGTCAGGGGACCCTCGCGCCGCAGCGGTGCCGCAACAAAGCCACCATCGGACGGAATGAAAACACCAAGACCGAGCCTCTACAACACGCGGGGGGATCTCGCCGCATCCGCCGTTGGACTCACTCATGTGCGAGGGGGCCTCCTCGCCCACACGCCACAACACTCCATGCTCCGCCCCTCGTTTCAAAGGTTGCCGCCAACCAGCCGAGCAAAGTCGCCCCACCCACGATGATCATCCCCGGCAACTAGACGCCGTCGTAGGTCAACATTCTCGTAGCATATCCGTAAAAAGGTTGCCGCCGCCGAGCCGTAAGAGCGGGGTTCTCGCTGGCGCCATCTTCCGACGCCGTACCACACAGGGTGGTTCCGCCATCTGAAAAATACCCGCCGCGATCCGCCGCAAGCCGAGCCGTCTCCGCTTGCCGCTGCCGCAGCGCCGCCCAAGGACGCAGCCCCGCACCACCGACCGCCATTGCAGCAATGCCGGCCCGCCGCAGCCATCGCCGCAAGTAGCGGACGACAACAAAAGAAGACCCCCGTCCACCAACAAGAAAGCGACCTCTCCTCTCCTCGCGAAGCCAACACCCTTCACGCTCGACACAACGAAAGAGCCGCGACCGGCGAATACCGCCGTGCGATGGACCGCAAACATCGGCCGCGGCGAGTCTCTAGAGTCAACGCCTCCAAGGAGGGCACGACGCCAATGGCGCCGCCGGCCGCCGTCCAAGAGATGGACATGGTTTTCACCCGTAAACTTTGTGCGGCGGGTTGTAGCTCCCCTCATGGCGCTCCCAACGGAGAACGACGTCAATGACGCCGCCGCCATGCCACCAACATGAGCCGGCGCAGCCGCTGGAGCATCCATCCTCACCGCCTCACAAGACAAGAAGGCACACCCGCATCACCGCCCGCGACCACCCACCCGAGCAACTCCGCCGCCGAAATCCACACTCGCA
The DNA here is from genome assembly GCA_015847255.1 of Hyparrhenia diplandra. Lineage (NCBI taxonomy): Eukaryota > Viridiplantae > Streptophyta > Magnoliopsida > Poales > Poaceae > Hyparrhenia > Hyparrhenia diplandra. The sequence goes on from JADLZK010007952.1 coordinate 31,719, forward strand.
CCGCCAGAATCCCGCTCCTCCGCCTATTGCTCCTCCCGGCCACCACACGTCGCGACAGCAAAGCACCCTCCGGCGAGCAAGGCACGACAATCACCACCGCCGCCACACCGCCTACCGCGACGCTGCCTCCCCGCTCCTTGACTTGGCGCCGGTCGACAGAAGATCGCGGACCGCGCCGGATCCGCGAGAGCGGCAGCCTCCCGCGACAAAGCCGAAAGCACCGAAGAAAACCGCTCCTCCGCGGCGCGCTCCTCCCGCCTGACGCCGCCGCGCCGCCGGCCCGATGGCCACAAGAAACGCCGGCTGAAGAAGTCCCGCCGCCAGCCATCCGCCCGCCGAAGTCGACGCCGCCGCTGCTGCGCTCCCGGCGCCCCCACCGCTCACTCACAGGGCCGGATCCGGCCATGGGGGGGCCGGATCGGACGCCGGGGCGGCGTCACCCTAGCCGGCGGTCCCCTCGCCAGAGCTCCACCGCCCCGAGCTTCGCTGCTGCCCGGTGAAGTCCCCGCCGCTTCCCGGGGGGCCCGCCATGGACTTCCCGGCAGTCCTCCGGTGGCGGGGTGGTGAGGGGAGGAGGCGCGAGGCGGGTCGCGCGTCGCCGCCCCGTGTCGCCCGAGCGGTGGCGACGCTGGGGCAGTGGTGTTGACTGCCTTGTCTTGATGATACTCCAGTCAAACCAAGGTGTTAGGGGCCTAAGCTCTAGTGTCAACCCCTTTGGGACACATGACTTATTCGGTGACACCGTAAACAACCCACCTATATATCCTACCTCACCAAGTCATTTCAAAACCTTTTTAAACTTTGCTAACTCCATGTTTTGTTCCACGGGACAACCAACACGTTTAGAAAAAATAATGAAGTTGGAATTTTCAAATCATTTTTGAAAGTTTTTTTTTTCTAACTGCCTCTTGTCGTGAAGTGATGCCTATAAAACGAACAAGCGCCCTCTTGATATTGCGGCCATCTACCCTAAAATAAAGCCGACTGTGGACTTCTATACACACCGATGGATGGCAAAATGAAATGCGTACAAGCCATACAATTTGCCTTTCACGTTCCATTTCCTCTCCAATTGGTGATGCACGTGAGGATCCACTCTTCATCACCAACTTGATAAGAAAAATGACCATCACGTGTCAGTGAGCTTCTCAAATTAAGTTCAGATGCCAGGAAGTAGACAAGAGTAGAAACTAGAAACAAAATAATTCTGAATTTGATTTGGTTTAATTTGGTGCAATACAGCGGAGCCACATAAACACGGAAACCGAATCATTTAATCGTTGGACAGAATGTACCCAGAGGAGAAAATTTCGCAGGTGCGGGGTGGTGGTCCTGGTGGATTGATTGGTGCTAATCACCTTGCCAGATTTACACTGCATTTACACGCAGCAAATCTCGCTTCAGTGCTTTCCGTAAAATTGAATCGTGTTTCACCGGAGACCGTCCCTACAAATACATGGCCCTGCAATGCCTTGCATATCTCGTTGCCACCCACACCACCAACACACCAACACAAGTTGAGATCGAGGTTCAAGTAGCCATGGCCGGGCTGTGGCACAAGATCACCGCAGTGCCGCTGCTCATCCTCCTGCAGCTGACGATGCTCTCTTCCATCACGTCGGCCATGCGCCGCTCGCCGGCGGCAGCGCTCAGCGGCGAGGGCTTCGCGGTGCTGAGGGAGGTCCCAACCGGACCGAGCAACGACACCAGCCCGCCACGGCCACCGGCGACAGCGCTGAGCGCCGAGGGCTTTGTGGTGCTGAGGGAGGTCCCAACTGGACCGAGCAACGACACCAGCCCGCCACGGCCTCCGGCAGCAGCGCTGAGCGCCGAGGATTTCGGTGTGCTGAGGAAGGTCCCAACTGGACCGAGCAACGACACCAGCCCACCACGGCCACCGGCGGCAGCGCAGAGCGGCGACGGCTTCGTGGTGCTGAGGAAAGTCCCAACTGGACCGAGCAACGACACCAGCCCGCCACGGCCGGCGGCGGCAGCGCTGAGCGCCGAGGGCTTCGTGGTGCTGAGGAAGGTCCCGACTGGACCGAGCAACGACACCAGCCCGCCACGGCCGCCCGGCTGCAGCGCTGAGCGCCGAGGGCTTCGTGGTGCCGAGGAAGGTCCCGACTGGACCGAGCAACGACACCAGCCCGCCACGGCCGCCGGCGTCTCAAGTCGTTGACCTCCCGGTGCTAAGGAAGGTTCCAAGGGGACCAAGCAACATCACCAGCGACCCGCCACCGCCGCCGGCGGTCGCCTCTAGCGCTTGATTCCCGAAGCTCTGGGTGAAGCTGTGTGTGCGTGCCTGAGAGGCGATTTTGATGCTTGTACTGTCTGCCGTTATCATGCATTGAGATTTCATCATGCAAACTAGCATTTGCGTTGACATAATGCATTATTGTCGTGAACTCGTGATCATAACATTTTTTTCTTTTGGATCGATATGGAAACAAACAATTTCAGATATATTTCGTTGGTTGTTCCTTGTACGGATCGATAGACAGGACGTCGGGACTGGGAGCTCTCCTGCTTGAACGAACCTGCTTTTGAGCTAGTTTTTCTCAGCAGCGGGGGAGCCGGCCGGATCACGGTGGCGGCAAAGGGGCTCTGACCTCTGCTCTGATCCAGTGCTCAAGCGGGTTCCGGCGAAGAGGAATACGTCAGAGGAGAGAACGATAGAGGCGACGCATGCATAATGCCCGCCTGCGACAGCACCGGTAGTGTCTTCCTAAGCAGTGGCGGAGCTACAGGGTATGCCAGGTATGCACCGGCATACCCTGTTTTCCCGGCGAGAGAGCAAGTATATATACAGTAGGTATAAATAAATATAAATAAAAAAACAGGAAAAACACTCATCTCCCAATTTGTGACTACGCGAGCGGACGTCAGGCCCACGCGGGGCATCCGGCCCATGTGGCCGTCGAGTGGTTGACGGGATCACGGAGATGCCAATTCACAATTACGGATCCAAGCAGCGCGGTTCGACTACCAGTCTTCGCCCTAACGACACCCTGCCCTACGCCGACGACCGATGCCAATACCACAGATGGTTCACGCCGTCGGCTGTTGGCCACAGCCCGTCGTTGTGCAGCCGTCCCAGTGGATTTAGTCATCCTCGTGATCACGTCTAGTTCAGCCTTCACCCTACCCTAGGAATTTGTGATTTGTGATCAAAATTGCTCAGGTGACATTCAATCCTTGTTCTTCGATTTTCTTGAAAAACTCATGTGTTCTCCAATTGCTTATTGCCTTTATTGGTAATTGGTTAGCGCTAAAATAATAGCACATAGTGAGATGGAGGATTTTCAACATCAAAGTTGATCTAGATTGATCGTTTGTTCAATACTCGTTCCATTAAGCGAGATATTTTTTAAGTTGATGAAGACGATATATCAATACATTTATGTCATTTCAAAAGCATTGAACCAGATTTTTTTTTTTTTTTTAGGGGGGGCAAAAGCTTTACCGCGATTTCTATTAGACGAAAAAAGCAAAAGGCAAGTGCCGCCCAGTTTTTTGGTGGAAACCGGGTCAGAAAAACCATACAATTGTGGAGGGTACCCTACTCCACCCGCACACCCAGGCACCAAATCAACTCAACTCGCGCCATTACTAGCGCCCACTTTCGACTCAACTTATGGGAGAATCCCGCCTACCACTTGAAACAAATATATACAACCTGCGTTTTTTTACCGACCGGACCTAGGAAACCGCCGGTCCGGAAACGGTAAACCGGTCGATTCGGCCGCCAGAACCGATTCACGGACGGTTTGAAATTTGAATTCAAGCGAATTCAAACCGCGCCGGCCGAACGGTAAAATGCAAACCCGGGCGGTTTGGAATTTATACGCCCAGGGTTTGAGCGGTTTACCGAGCGGTTTGAGCAGTTTGAACGTTTTTTTTCAAAATTCAAAATGTAATTTTTTTTATAAAATGCTAAAAATTCCTAAAAATACTTCATGATTTGTAGAATCCAATGATGTCAAAATTACTTAAATTTGAGTGTGTTTAGTATGTTTTTCGACCTTCATGATTTAATGGGCCTTAATGGGCCTACTGTGGTATTTTTCTTTTTTTTTTTTTCAAACTTAGATTTGAAATTTTTTATACCAAACCAACTCCAATTTGACAAATTTTTACACCCTTGGCTTCTATAAATCACGAACTATTTTACGTAATTTTTTCAACGATTTTTTTTCAAATTTTAAATTTTGAATTTGCCTTCTTTTATACCGGCCGGTCCCAGAACTAGGGACCGGCCCGTATAAACGATAACCGCGGTTTACCGTGGTAAACCGTCCTAGAAAAACGCAGATACAAACTCGATGGGAGAAAATAAACATGAAGTTCGCCGGTTGGATTGGGTCGCCAACTCGAGCCTCCATCCACAACGACCGGCCGGATTGGGACATCGACCCACAAAGCACACAACGCAAACTACACCACCACCACTGGGAGAGGAGTTCAGCGAGGAGCCGCGCCGCCGTTACCAACGCAGCGGCTGCCCTCGCTACAAGCCCTCGAGCGGCTACCAACACTCCTCCACCACGGGGACCATCACCCCCAAGCCGCACACGCATGGTCGCCGCTCCTCGGCCCCGGGGCCGTTGCATCGCCAGTAACAACCGCCACACAAGACCGATGAAACCACCGAGCCTGGCTACCTGGCGTGAGGGCTCCGCTCACCCACCGCCCCTCACACTCCACTAATCCACTACCCAGACTCGGATATATGAAACCGCTCAGAGAGCACCGCTTCCGCCGACCATCACCGAGATCACCACAAGACCACGCGCACCAGCACAAGGCCTCCAAAGACGTGGACCCTCTCGCACCTCGCCAACACCAAGACCAAGGCGCACTCGTGATGCCGCTCCGCGCCGGCCCACCGCCCATCTCCCACACCGCCACAAGCCGAGAAGCGCCTCGAGAAGCGGCGCCTCCATGAGGACGCGACGCCGGCGGCGCCGCCGCCGCCGTCGTGAACCGGACGGCCACCCCGAGACTCCATGCATCAGACACGATGCCACATAATGGTATCCCCAACGAAGACCGACGCACAAAGGGCGCCGCCACCATTACCACCGGTAATGTCGGTGAAGGCCGCGCCCGGTCTACCTCGCACCTTTAGCACACACTCACAGACAAGCAACACCAGCCCCCCATCACCTCCAGAACCCCCCAGCCAAGGAGATGGACCAGACATCACCACAATGCCGCCATGACATCGTGAGAACATACCTGGCCACCCAAGCCCCGCCACCGAGGCGATGCCGCACTGGGCGACCCGACGAGGAAGAAGAGGGGAGCACCACCAACTTCGCCGCCCCACCGCCCCAAGACGCAGAAGTCCGCCGACACCGCCTCCCTGACCACCATGGCTGAGAACGGTCAGCCTCTCAGGGCGCCCCCACGGGGCCTCCCGCAACCTCAAGTCGCCGCGCCCTGCACCTTGCAGGCCGCCGCCACCGCCGCTGCCGCCGTCCCCACGCAGGTCCACGCCGGCACGCCCACGGCCCCCAGTCACCCGGCCGTCGCGCCGCAGTCATGCCGACCACAGCCACCGCTACTCCACCAACACAACAACCACTCCATCACCGGCCACCGACGCCCAGCATCCCCATCACGGCTCACTGCACCTCCACCACCACCACTACTCTGTCACCACCGCAGCAGCACCACAGGAACACCACCACCGTCCGCTTGAACTCCCTGGCGCACCTGTACTGACCACCCCTGCCGCACCCAGCTGGCCACCTCCCACCGTGCCGGAGACCTGGATCCGGCCAAGGGGAAGCTGGATCCACACGTCGCCGCCCCCTGGTCGGCCATGCGTGGCCAGAAGACCGCCGCAGCCGCCTGAAGACCGCCGCCATCAGCTCCGGCCCAGAGAAGACCGGATCTAGCCCTCGAAGCCGCCGCCGACGCAGCGAGCTCCACCACCACATCCCCAGCGCCACCAACCACCACCACCCGTCGTCGGTTGCGTCTACCCGCCGCTGCCACCGAGCCCCACGCGGGCCCCCACCACCATCAGCTTGTCGCCGAGGCCAGAGGCCACTCAGCAACCCGCAGATGGGCACCGGAGCCAGCGGATCCGGCCGTCGAAGGACCGGATCGGGCCTCGCCGGAGTCGCCCATGCCTGCTCCGCAGCAGAACCTTCCGCCTCTGCAGCGGCCGCGCCCGCCTGGAGAGAAGGAGAGGAGAGGAACTTCCACCACGCCGCCACCATCCTTGCTGGCCGCGCGGACGTCTGGCTGCCGACTCCGGCGGCGGCGCGGCGAAGGGGAGGGATAGAGGGAGCGGCGGCGGCGGCGGCGGTCTGGCTTTCCGCCCGTGTCGCCCCTACGCGGGGACGACGCGGGGGCTCCGCGGTTAGATAGACCACGCATCGTACCAGATCACCAGCAAAATATTATTGTAAGTCTATGATACTCTATTAGTCTATTATGCCTATATTTCAATAATCGTTATTTGGTGCATATGTACCGAATTACATAGTCGATTTAACAATTATTATTACCAAATTGGTAAAATAGATTTACCGTATTGTATATCAATTTTTTTTTTTTGGTGGGCATACCCAAAGCTAAATTCCTAGATTCGCCACTGTTCCTAAGTCCTTATCGTGTTGTTTTCTCATATGCCAGCGTTTTTTACAATCTCTGCCACGTTTTTGATTAAGTATCGATATGTGCAGCAGCAACATTATATATCTAATTCACAACTAATACCAATGCAATATGTTATAGTTTCATGAATCATGACGAGATGTAATTCATATGAAGTGATGTTATCTACACTCTTGTAACCATAGAAACATATTTCTGTTCAATCGAATCTCATAATTTTCATGCTTTCGTGCATGTCAGTTAACATATTTTCATATTTTTTACAAAACCGCTATCTGTCATAGCCTTAGTACAGTTCCATAGCTCCTGAAAAATAAAGATGCCGCTATTTGCGATAATAACTTTAAACCATGGGAGCTTTTTTAAAAAAAAAAGGAACGGCAAAAGCTTTCACTACACCACAACACCGCAATAGCGCTACACAATCTGACGCTAAAAAATATCTTTAGGGATGGAGGATGTGACGCTAAAAAATTCCTTAGAGACCATCTGACGCCAAAGCTCTTTTTAAGCTATTCATTGTCTGATGCAATAGGTACTCAGATTTAGGGGTCATACTGTCTGACGCTAAAATCAGCTCACCATCAAAAGGTCTGACGCCAAAAAGTGGCCCACCTCAGGTGCACTCGTGCGCCCCACCTTGGCCCAGCCCAGCCACACATATTTTGGCCCAGGTCTGTATCGTAAAGTCCAGTGGCAAACCCTAACGTCCCAACCCAGCCGCCGCCCGACTCCCAATCACCCACAGCGTCGGCATATCCCTCTCCTCCCCGAGATCCTCCTCCCCACCCCACCGATCTCCCATCGCTCTTGCACGCAGCTCAGTCAGCCATGGCGGAGCCTGACCTGACCACCACCTGCTCCCGATGCTGGAGTTCCTACAGGTGTGGGACTCTACCCGGAGGTGCTGGAGTTCCTTCACCCTCGGGCCTCCACCAAGCTGTGGCGTCGAGCTCATGCAAGGGAGGCCAGATCCACGACCGCTCATGCGAGAGGGGCCAGATCCGCGGCTGTTCGTGCGAGGGAGACCGCATCTGCCTCGTGCTTGAGTACCTCTACCTCGCCAGCCCCGTCGCGCCCCTCTTCCTTCCCGTCGTCATGCACACCAACTTCTATTATTAGGCGGAAGTGAGTTTCTTGGACCATTCATATTTATGCCTGCCATTTTTGCTCTAACTAGTACTTCATGCGTACTATTATTAGGGGAAATTGCATGCTTGAGGTAGGTTTCTTGCTCAGTGATAATAGTGGGCTGAAGTGAGATTGGACAATGTTGTGACAGTTTTTAGGTCATAATCCTAGCTTTAGTTGTTCTGTTGTTTCATTTTGATCAGATAGCAAATCTATCTTGATTTTATTCCATCAATTGTTGGCTATGTTCTTTTTGTCAGTTGTTTTATTTACTTACGTAGAAAAACTCTATTCTAGACTGCAGTTAGAGAAACACATTTAATTTTACCTTCACTAAAGTATCACCCAGCTAGAGCCTAGAGGTACAACAAGAGAAGTCAGCTGACCTAGATAAATGTCCATCCAAATGTGCATTTCAAGTTTATACAAGACTAATGCCCTGTTTTATCATTTATGAATCTTCAAGATGAAGTGGTAATTTCTGTTTAGTTACATTTGTGTTCCTTCTGTTTGTAGACTAGTGAAATTTGACTTGATATATATACTTGTGTAGTCTCAGACAGTACATGTTTATTTTCATGTGACAATATGCTAGGTAATAAGTTTATTGCTTTAACCAGTGAATAATTTGTGGTGCTTCGTGTGACAAAATACTGGATGAAATTCCATTTTTGTCACAATTGCTCTTTTGTCTAGAATAGTTTGATTTCAAGGCTATTAAGGTCAATAGATGAACCACAGTTTTTTTTTTTTTATATTAGAGCATACACTGAAATAATTTGATTCCGACCTTGATCATAGTAGTAGTCTATGTTTACTTTAGATGGGCAACTGGTTTCTGATTTTCATATCAGAGATCAAGAATATTTCCTGTAGAGATATGAATTGCAAATAGCCTCATTATTTTCTACTTTGCTGTCGGTTCAGAGCAGATTTTCTTTCGATATGGATTGCAAATACAACAGTGACTTGCAAGTGAAGGTGTATCTTTGTCCTTTTTAAATGCCTGTTCAAGTAAGTAGAAGTTTCCTCCTCTCTTTAGTTACTTTCCAAGCAGTTACTAATTATTGTTTTGTTATATGCTAGATGATTTATTGGACCATAATGGTTCCCTCATACACTTAGGCTTGAATCAATTCATAGAAAACAATTAGGCTTGAATATTCCAAAGGCCTCTTATCTAAAAATTCTACTCGGTTAATGTAATCTTAGGGTGCTGGTGGTTCAGGCAAATACCAATGAAGAACCCTACAGGATGCAAACTAGGGTTTTTATGCTAGGCATCTGTTCAGTCCAGTACATCTTGAAGGTATGAAGTGTATAATAACACTTGATATTTAGTGGTAAATATAGAGGAGCAGGCTGTTCCATCCTACACTAATCTTGAAACATGATGAAACAATTGTGGGTTCCATGTCCAGAATTAATTCATGTACCTCTGTTGTTTGTTCCTTTCTATCACACTTGGCCTCCACATTTATCCTTCTCTATATAGTTGCTACTTTTTACTTTTTGTTGCTTCCCGCCTCGAACTTGATCGAAATAATGGCAGAACATCTATTCTAGGATGATACTATCCTAATTTTGTCTCCTTTGCACACCGGAGCATGAGTTTTTTTTTTATATGTTCACATATGCAAAGACATACCATTTTTTTAAAAAAAACGTAGAAGTGTTGTGGCCAAGTGGCGCTGCAAATGCTATTTGTTAGTTGCTGATCTTATTTCTAATTGCTATCTGTTATGAAGTTTTATTGTGTGAACAAGTATAATTTGAAGTGTTGTAAAAAAAAAAGTATAATTTGAAAGCCCAGCTGCAAAGCATCTTGGCCTAACAATGCCACCAAAGCAGTGATTAGTCAATTTGATGAAATGGGATAAAAAAACATCCTCGTGGGTATTTCACTGCTGTTCTGTACTGAATGGTGGGAATTTATTGAATGGCCACCAACAACACATTTGATCTATTTTCTAGACATCTTTGATTTGTCGTTAAGCACATTTTCTCTTGTATGTGTTATTCCACATGCAAATTACTTTTAGCCGGCAGTACTGTATAAATTGTAGTATTATTTTCAGACATCATTTCTAGTATGGCTCCATGAAAATTTTCCTGATGGGAGTTAGTTGTTGCTGCTATAGACTACCTACTGATTGTGTCTTGTTCACATGGTTGCAGTTCTGCTCTTTATTTCCCACTTCTGAATGTCTACTTCTGTTATTGTGTGAGACCATGTACTTGGGTTCTCTTAATCTATGTTAATCAGATGATCACCGTGGTTAACAAATACTCATGACGCTTTTAGCTTACGATTTTGTGTTTGACTTCTTAAAATTGAACTGCACTTGTATTGTTAGCACTTCCTGTAGTAGCAAAATTGGTTGAACTAAAAAAACTAGTTCTATTTTTCTTTTAAGAGTGAGTCTGACACCCCCACTTTTGTAGAGTTCCAAGAATAAAAACACTGATTTGTGTGCTTATTGCTTTAAGTTACAATGGTTGTTGTATGGAAATCTCTACTTGCGCTGTGATCTTAAAGCAATAAAACATATGAACAAGGACATCTGTTTTTTTATGGTTTGTCTTTTATTTTACTGTCCAACAGCCCACCACGTCAATAAAATGTATGACCCAAAAATATATTTTTATGATTTTTTTAATATGATTTGAGCTATAGACAACTCAATTCAAAATTACTTTTAACAAGCTTTAGAAATTTGGCATGGTGGTAGCACAGATTCTGAATTTTTTTGATGAGCAGTATGCATGTCCTCGCCTGCATACTTTTGAGCACTTGCTTTGTTCAGAATATCATTACTGTTATGCTACCTTAGTTCATTTGTTATTTTTCTCTAATTACATTTATAATGCTAGGCATTGTTGTTAACTTTACAGGCCATTGCATCTTGGTCCAGGCTGCACCCTACATGCAACATGCCGGTATTAATCTGACTAAGCATATTGTTCATGTTGGAAAAGGGGAAGCATTGTTTTCACTTATATATGATCTCCCATCTGTCCAGGTGATGATCTGCCCATCTCCTTCCAGCCTTCACTTAAATGTAACTTATCCAGCTTTATTGGACATCTCTTGTGACCCGTAACTTGTTGTATTTGGTTAATTATCTACCTACTGCTTGCTGTATTTTTAGTTTTGTATATGCGGTTGATTTAAGCATGCTTGCCCCTTGATGTGAGCCTAAATTGGCCAATTCACACTCATTTGCATGTGCTCTAGTCAAGTAGCAGTAATAGTCTGTCTGCTTCATTGTTTATTGACTTTGTTAGCCTGCATTAACATTTAAACTTCAATTTGGCAAGTGACGGTTTGGTTTGTCCATTGTTTTTGGTTAAAATTGTGAACTTCAAATACATTATCGAAATCTCAAAATCATTCAACATAGTCTGCTAATTCCCAAGTTTTATTTGCAGCCATAGCATGACTTGGAAGAGTGACGCACATGTCTGAAAGAAAGAAATCTTCTTGTACATCCACCAGGTAAATGGATAAACATTGGTGTGTGCTGAGATGAATGATTTTGTTGAAAAATATGTGCAAATTGATGAATTAGTTATCTGCTATTGCGCCCACCAGGGGACCTTGATAATTTTCATGTCATGATATTGTGTCCTCTCCTTACATGAATATGACTGCTAGCCTTAGATAACCTGCTGGTTAGCAACTGCTAGCTGTAGTAACTGCCAAGGTTTGCCGAGCAACTGCATTTATGTTTTTAGTAAGACTGATGTCCCTCCTCAAATCTGCTTCAACTACCAAACATGATTAATTTGTCAAATTAATTTGCAAAACAATATTTAAGTTACTTAAGTTGGAACTCACTTATGCAGCATGAAGGATGTTAGCAGCTCAATGGCACTTGATAGCAGTTGATAGCATCAGGTTTGTCAACTCTCTGTTCTTCATGCAACAACATCAGCTTGATGGTGGTGCCTTTTATTCTACAGTGAATAATCTTTAGGTTAACTTGTGTTTTATTTGTTCCTATAGCCAGATATATCATCTTGGTAATGCTAGCACTCTATAATTACTTAATTCATTCCTGTTGTTGATTGCTTGTCATCTCGGTAATGCATATGCTAGCACTTTAGCATTAACTTGTGCTTGGAATGATGCATAGAAATTTGTCTATCAGTCTCTTGCACTGAGCTTTAGAGAATGCTTGCATGTGTGTTCTCAGTAGCACTAGATCAATAGCAACATGTGTTATTTTTTCTTATTTAGCCTTTGGTTTAATTTCTCTTGTTTAATTAATTAGGGAATTTATTAGCTGGCAAATTAGTAAGTTGTTAAATAGCAGCATGTTTGTTGACAGTAGCAATATGATTTAGCATGTGGTTGTTCAATATATACACAATTTGTAGTTAGTTGATTAAGATCTAATTAATTTAAACAAAAAAATAAAGCATAGTAACTTTACCTGGATATTTGTTAACATGCTATTGGTTGCATGTCTTTTGGTTTCAGGTCTGTTATGGTGCTAATTAGCGAGTTTGTGGAGGATTTGACACTCAAAACTGATTTATGTGTTAGTCTCTTTTTTTGAGATAGGTAGCTGATACTAGATTTGTCATTGATGAACCGTTGCATGTTTGTAATGATTGATCTTATATGTATGTTCCTGTGAGTGTTTGGACTAAATGAATGAATCTATTTATATGAGCAATGTACATAATGATGTTACTTTTGTGTTAAACTGTAACCAAATGGTCTTTTTTTTTTTTTAAATGCATTCAAATTATCTCGTCGAACCATCTGACGCTAAAAAGCATATATAATGTCAAGCTGTCTGACGCTATACAATATTGGCATGCTGTCTTACGCTGTAGAGTGCTGGCATGCTGTCTGACGCTATAGATATTCAAGCCAACAGACTGTCTGACGCTAACAACCGGTCTGACGCTAAAGAGTTTTAGCGTCAGCACTTACAGCGTCAGCTGAAGTCTGACGCTATATGTTCTTAGGGTCAGATCATCTGACGCTATATGTGGCTTACAGCAGCGCCAGACCATCCAAGGGTAATTGGGGTGTTGTGGTGTAGTGTTTGCCGTAGATTTTTTATTAGACGGTATAAAGAAAAAAAAAAGAGTACAAACAGCCACCACAAGACTTACATCACCACTGCCTACTTGTATAGAAAAGGAAAAAAAAAAAAAATATACAACTTGAGAGCTACCAACACAAGAGTACTGTAGGAAAAAACTACTCTAGCTACTCTAACTATCTTGACTGCTTTGAGAATTTGTAGACTTGGCTAGGCGAAATTGATCTATGTCATCCTTGCATAAAAATGCTACTTGCATCGGGCCGCAAACTGTTGGTTTGGAAAATTCTTGTTTCATTCCTTCCACACATTCCACCATAGGTAAATTCTTCTGTCTCCGTTCCTTCGCTTTTTCCAACTCATATAGCACCACCTGTAGGATTGCCATTTGTAGCTCGAACTTGCCCATCATTGACCTCCTCCAGATTTTCAGGGCTCTTGCTATACGCATTAGCTTGATGCGTGAAGTGAGGAGGGCATTTTGTGAGTCAATAGGCTGCTCCCATGCCCTTTTCACCGTTTCCAAGAAGCCCGACATCTTGGTCCAATACGCTTCAAACGAAAAGCCATGGTAGAATCCGAAGGAGGTGTCCCCTTGGAGAAGTATAGGACAGTGATCGGATCCCATAGATGTTAAGGCTTGTAGGTCTATTCGTGGAAAGAGCTCAACCCATTCTGACGATACAAACATATGATCAATCTTGGTCATAGTTGGGTTCTGCTGATTGCTGCACCAAGTGAATCGTCTACCATGAAGATCTAGAGGTACTAACTGTAGATTATCAATCATACCTCTAAACCTATTTAGAATCGGTATGTTGACTCTATCATTGTTCTTGTCCTCCATTTTATAGATTAATTAAGTTGAAATCTCCAAGGAGTACCCATCCATTCAACATGTGTTGCTTGATGTCCGCAATTTCTTGTAGGAAAGAAATCTTATCTGCATCTGATTGCGCCCATAGACCCTGTCATGCACCAAGAGGTATTGTTGACACTGCTTAACGACATTACTATATAGCTACGACGCCTATGATAATATATAAAAGCAATGACCCCAAACAGTTGAAAGGTCCCTTGTGGTTTTTGGTAATTTAGTGTCAACATTAGGTGGACTAAAAATGTGTGATTGAGATAATACACGGGGAGATTAGTTCACATGTGATGACGCAATAAAGGAGCTTTATTGCACATGAGACATGACATGGAGTCATGTGACCAAGGTGGTGAAAATCAAGACAAGACTTGGCTTGATGGACCGGTTGCAAGTGTGAAGGGCAAGTCGAGGCGGTGAAGTGATGGACCGCGAGGCGGTGAAGCTTGAGCAAGACTTGGCGACGGCCGACGGCGAAGCGGTGAAGAGCAAGTGAGGTCAAGATCGATGAACCAAGAAGGTCATGTGATGATATGAAGTGAATCACTCACAAGATGGGAATCCTCAAGCCAATCCCTCAAAGGGCACCGCGAGAACCTATCTTGCACGTTACAAGATGAGGGCTATACAATCCTAAGTATGCAATCCATAATAAATATCTAACTCTACTAGGCGTATCAAAGTAAGCAATAAATAATGTAATCGATAATATAAATAAGATAAAGAACAATGTTATAAATAAACTTGAGTAAATATATCAAAAGATATAAATGTACATATATAACACCTTGACAAAATCTGAAGTTCTAAGTCTTCCTACACTTGGATCTCCTTCTAATCTACTACCATGTAGCTAATCTCTCTAGAACTATAACTACTCTAAAGAACTAGAGTTGATCTCTGAAACTCAGATCAACTGAATCTCAGTACTGAAATTAGGGTTTCAGGGGTGAGGTCTGCCCTCGCTTATATAGCCCCATAGGATGAATCTCAATCCTTGGATCAAACTGACTTGATTGGACAACTTAGATCTACTCCTTAGGTCGGTTGTGAGAAGATTTCAGAAGCAGGACACGTGTCTCCACAGGGGAGGCCGCCCATCCCCACATGTCAGGCCACCCGGCCCCACATCCTAACATGTGGGTCTCGGCCTTTGCTAGGTGTCTTCTTTTGTCCTTTAGACCCTTGGAATTTATACTAATTGATCCGGTTTGGTCCTTTTCTTTTGTTTCTCTATTTCTTCTCTTTTTCATCAATATTTTGCTGTTTTCCAGAGTTTACCTGCAAAACTGAGTTTGCAACAAAATTTGTGGAATTCATTAGTAAAAACCCTATCTTCATTATTCTTGTTTCCAAATGTTCTATTATTTCATAATTAAAAGTTGACGTTAACGACCGTCAACAGGTATCTTCTTCTAGCATGGTAGTTTTAGTGGACATAGTATTTGTTGTCGCTTGCATAGCCGTTAAGTTGAAGTATCTTTGGGACGCAGCCAACAGAATACCTCCGGCTGTGCCAACCGCTGGCAGAATTGCACATTTTGATGCAAAGTCTTGACCCACTGTTTCAGTTAGCCATTGTTGATTCCATGTTTCGACTTTCGTTTCCTGAAGACATACTATAGTCACGCCCGCGGATGCAATTAGATTTCGCACACTTGCTCGCCTCTCATTGTTATTAAGCCCCTTCACATTCCAACACAACAAGAAACAATCCTTTTGCGACATTTAAAACCGATCACTACTACCAAATAGATGACGTAAGCAGCCAAGTCTCAATCTTACATGAATGGAGGGCAACATCGCCCACAAATCCCGTGAGACAGATCGATGGCAACATTGCCAGCCTGCCCAAATAGTGCTGCTGCCGATGGAATCACACATAAGAAGTCTTGTCTGGCCATCAGGCCTGAATGGTCCTAATTTGAATCGATACACACAGGATGACACTCCCATGACGGCCACGTAGGGCCCAACTGCTAATGAAATCACAGCGCCAGTCAACCGGCACGGCGACGCTCCCCGCGAGTAGGTCTGTCATTGGGAAAACAGTCCCTAGCTACCGCCCAGCTTGTGGACTTCATGTCGTCCCCCTCTTGTTGGCATCGGTCTTGACCCTACCGGTCTTCTTCTCCAGATTGGCCCCATGCTCCAGTAGCTCTTGAATGGCGTCCATTGTCGGCTTGTGGAGAGGATTGATCAGATGCTGAGAAAAAGTATCCTTGTTAGTTTCAATCTCCGTATCATTGTTTAGCTCACCTAATTTTTTTAACAAACAGGTCTTGTGCTATATGCAATGTGTCTTTGCCAACTCTAGATTTTGATTTATCCGCTAATCTCGCACTTCTCCGCTGGTTTATTCAAGCATGACGGCGTCGTCATCATCTAGCTGCCTCTCAGCCTCAGTTGGGTCAACCAAGATAGGTGGTTCAATGTTTTCTGTAACTGATAGAATGAAAGCTTCCATAGGCTCATTTATGTTCTGGTTGTTTTGTGTTTCATTCTGTTGTATTGGTCCATGATTGTTATCGGTCAGGATGATGGTAGCAGGTGTGCTGCTGCCTCCATCGCTATGGGCTACATTTTCCTCTACTGTGCCAATTTCAGCTACTGTAACATTCTGCTATACTGAAGCCGGTTGCTGAACTGAAGGAGTTTGCTCAACTGAACCGATTTGCTCTACTGGATCGATTTGCTCTACTGAAGCGGCTTGCTCTACTGACATAGGTTGTTCAGACTGAATAGGCCGATGCACTATAGGATAGGCTGCTCGGTCTGTTTATGATGGTGTACTGGGGCTGCCAGCTCAGGGTGTTGTGTTGCTATAGGCTCTTGGGCCGCCCCCAGACTGTCCCGAAGGATCACACATGGCTCACTAGTCGCAACAATAACATTGTGTTTCTCTAAATCATACTGTGTGGTGACCCCTGTATTCTCAGCAGTAGCATTATTCTGAATAAAACTTATAATAGCACTTGACCTTGCTGGTAAAATATTGCCTTCACTAAGCGCAGCACAGGGCTCACCGCGGTTTGAAACATCATCATTGCTAATCGATAGTTCTGTTCTACTAAACTTCTGTGGTTGATTTAGCTGCCTTGAAATAGAGCTAACAGGAGTATGCCTATGAGATGTGAGCAGTAGCGTCCAATGAATTGGATTCTTAGCGGTCTGAACGTTGGCTTTCGTCTTCCTTTTGAAAAGCGGCAGGTTGTGTGTGTCCCCGATCCCCTGCAGTTCTGCACCCTTGGGAAAGAAGGAAGAGATCGCCTGACTAGAACCTAGGATCACCAAGGCTAGCTACTGGCTTTCTTTCCCAGCTTAGGACTTTTTTTTAATTAATTCAGGGGTGTTTAGTTGTAGGGACTTTTTTAAACCAAACTGAGTCTTTCTTTTTATAATTAACCGAACACCCACTTAACCTTGTGAGGACCCTAAATTCAACTCTGGTGTCAGCTTCGATTGAATCCTTCGGTCGCCGGTCTGCTCCTCTGACGGCTCGACCGACGTGCCTTCAATTGATGCTTTGCATGGTTAATCGAAATGTACTTCACTAGTATGTATAATATGTGAAATGTACTTCACGATACTTTGAATCAATATCATAATATTGTAAATTTTATTCACGTATAACATCAATTATTTTAGGACGTAGAGAGTAAATATGGTGGACATGCTATAGCGTGAAGAAAAACAACTAAGTTAACATGATTTTTTTTGTCAAGGGGCTCACGGTGCAATGGCAAAGGCCATTGGTTGGGGGGCTCCCACCCGGGGTTCAAATCCGGGTGCGACACTTTATCCCGAATTTATTTTAGGATTTTCCGTTGTGCATTAAGTGGTAGGCGACGCCCCCCGAGGCGCTAGTGGTGACCCCCGAACTTCAAGATTTCTTGGCTACCGCTCGGCGAAGGTCTTCATAGGGGGTAGAGTTTGCGTATGTGTGTTCATAGGGGTGAGTGTGCGTGCGTGTTGAGCGTCTGCATTGTACTGTGTAATCTAAAAAAAAAACATGATTTTTGCATAAATGAACCTACAAGAATAAGTTATGGAAACTTAACAAGCCAGCTAGAACTGTGATAATAATTCGGTAATAAAGTGTGGATTGCAAATTGATTGTTTATGGCCATGAGCCACACCATATAGAGCCATTAATCAAGAGGGGAGGGGTGAATAATAAAACCTCACAAACGCAGACGTGTCCACTACCCGGGCCCACGGTCAGTTGCCACCTGGACAGTCCACCTCGTCCCCTCCGACTCCGTCGGTCCGTTGCCAGTGCTACGGCACCCTCCGACCGCGGGGCCCCCGGATCCGAGACTCCCGTGGCGGAGCCGGCCGGCGTCGCAAATTCATTCCTTGCTTCCGTCGCCAGCCATCCCAATTCCAAAATCCCGCACCAGGCACATTCCTCCGGCCCCTTCCCTTCCCAACCAAAAAGCAACGTTGCTGCCATCTCATCTCATCGCCGGAAAGCCGAAGCGGCGGCGGCCAAAAGCCACAAAGCGAAAAAAGCGCGCTCCACACTCAGCACCAGCACCACCACTGCCGACCGCCTCGAGCCCTCCTCCTCCTGCCTCCCTCCCTTCTCTTAAGACGAAGATGCCTTCCCCAGCTCCCTTCCCTTGCCCACCTTGCTTCCTCGCTACCACCACTGCACTTTCCCCGCCTCTGCCGCACTCGTCAGTCAGCACCAGCATCATCAACCTGCGCTTGCGCGCGGCAACACCAACGCGCGCCGTCGGGATCGGCGGGAATGGCGAGCGCCGGCGCCGGCCCGTCGGGGCCGGGTCCGGTGCGGTCCGCCTCCCAATCGGGGCGGGTGCGGACGATGGTGCGGATGCCCACGCGCCCGGACGGCGTCGATATTGTGGAGGGCTCGTGCCCTCGTGGCTCAAGCCCATTGGACGCATCCTCCGCGTCGCCGACGAGATCGAGGAGGAGAACCCACGCGTCGCCCACCTATGTATGTGCGCGCGTTTGCATAGCTATCTCTCTCGCGCGCCCCTGTAGCTGTGATTCTTATGGGCATGCGTGTTGTCATGACACTTATTTGAACCAGGGGGGGTGGGGATCATCAGTTCATCACTTACATCAGTTATCTTATGTTGTTTTGACTTGTTGGTCGTCCCTCTCTCAACAAAGGTCGGATTACTGCATTCGAGAAGGCTCAGCATATGGACCCAAACTCAGGTGGGCGTCGAGTTCGGCAATTCAAAACATACCTCTTGCATAGGCTTGAAAAGGTATGCTTATGCTCGATGCTCATCAGTCCATGGCTCATTGCCAAACTGAACCATCTAATTATCTGCTACGATAAAACCGAATGTCGTCTTAGCTTTGGTACCATGATAATCGAATGATGAAATTCTAAAAACGAGGTTTCATTTCTCAGTTTTTTCTGCTCCTCTGGACCCTATTAGTCACGAAAAAGACGATGCCATCATCTGTTTGTATCTTCTTGATCTCTTTTTTTTTTTAAAAAAATAAATCAATTCCTGCTTTCTAGCTTTACACTTCTTCTTGAGGCATAACTGTCTTAGTCATAAGCTTAGAGTGATTTTTTAAGGAATCAATTACAACTTACCCCTCTGAGTTAAGTGTTTCCTGCATGAAAAAACAGGTGCCAGACTATACACAAGGTGGTAGCTTGTCTGTTGTCTCAGTACTTCATGGCACATTATTTGTCTGTATTTCCAATCAAGCTGCATTGTCCATCACTAAAGAGTTAAATGCATCGTTATGTCAACTACTCTTTCTGCCATCCAGCCAAAAACTAAATTACAGTTGGTTTGTTAATGTTTGCCCTTTTTTTGTTTGGCAGGATGAACAAGAGACAAAACGCAGGCTTGCTACAACTGATGCAATGGAGATACAAAAGTTCTATGAGCAATACTGTAGAAAATATCTAGAGGATGATCATGAAAAGAGAAAACCGTAAGAGCGGTCAATGTTTATCTGTATTAGCAATCTTACAAACTATCATACTTTACTATAATTAACTTGCCTTTTGTTGAGTGACTTAGGGAGGAGATGGCTAGACACTATCAGATTGCATCCGTTCTATTTGATGTCCTGAAAACTGTTTCACCAGGCAAACATGAGGTTTTTATCCAATTATTACATCACCGTACAACTTCTTAATACATTTTCTGTTTCATGCAATAACATTATTTTGACCTTTTGTTTTTCAGTATGATAAGTATGCTAAAGGGGTTGAAAAGGAGAAAGCATCCTTGTCACATTACAATATTCTACCCCTCAATATTTCTGTTCCAAGACAACCAATAATGGAAATTCCTGAGGTAATATACCTTAAGTTTCATTTACTTTGCTTTAAAAAGTGCCACATGTAGTTCGAATTTCACATGCTTTGCAAAATACAGATCAAAGCAGCAGTGACGTTCCTTCGTCTGATGGATGGCCTTCCAATGCCAATGATTGAATCAACACAAAGCTCTGATGGAAAAATAGTGCCTGACGAAATGGATAAACCTGTGGTCCAGGATTTGCTTGATTGGCTTTGGCAAACTTTTGGATTTCAGGTGCCAACTAAATGAATACCAAGGAGATTTCATTTTCTAGACTGTGCTGTATTTGCCGTATCAAATTCAAATCTTGCATGTCTGATTGGAAATTCAAGTCTTTCTATATCTTCTAAATATTAAGAAGGAAATGGAAATTGCATAGATCCACCTGCAACAGATATTGGGTTGGATCTCAAATTTTGTTCGTAGTTTCTTTGCAGGTGCATTTTTAAACAAAAAATGCATATGGATTTTACAGTGCTGTGCATTTGAGTAACAAGCATTTAGGGAAAAATATATTCATAATGCCATGTTCTGTTTTATTGTTGTAGAAAGGCAATGTCGAGAATCAAAAGGAGCATTTGATTTTGCTCCTTGCAAATATTGACATGAGACAGCAGGGTACTCCCCACCATAGTGAGAGACATGTTCACATGGTAAAAAGTCATTTCAAACTTTTTATTTTGGTTTAATTGAATCAATTCGACTTCTTAGGGTCTCTTTTGCATATACTTACCCTTTGCAGATACATAGGAACACGGTGATAAATTTGATGGACAAAATTTTCCACAATTACAACTCCTGGTGTCGATATTTGCATCTGGAGTCAAACATTAGGTAAGTATGCATCAGTTTGATGTTCATATTTTTTTTGTAAAAAAAAAAAAATCTGTACCTCGTTAACTATGTGAACTTTGAAAGCACAGAATCCCAAGGGATGCCTCCACATATCAGCCAGAGCTTCTGTACATAGGACTGTATTTACTGATATGGGGTGAAGCTTCCAATGTTCGCTTCATGCCTGAATGTCTTTTGTTACATCTTCCACCATGTAAGTTGCAACATAATTACTTTGTTTGTTCATTCCTTTTCTGGAGTTCTGACCTTAGGTCATTAGCTGTTTGTTCTTTGATATATCTCATTGAAAATTTAGTTTGTCCAGTTCCTTTTTGTGTGTCAAGATCATACGTAAACCTTCTTTGATATCTCAAATAATAGTGACATGCATTGATGGCATATGAAGTTGCTTTGTCAGCTTTTATGCTCTCTGTCTATGATCTTCATAATATTGGTTTTACAAAGCTGTTTGGGGTGCACTGGTCTGCATGGATATCACATGATGACATGATGTTAAATTCTGAGTATGCATATGGGTTTTCTCAATATCTATGAAAATTGAAAAAGGGGAAAGCATTTTTGTTACTGAGGGACAGTACTGACACAGAGCATAATGATTTGTTCTGTGTCCCTAAGGAAGATACGTGTCAACAAGGGACCAGTCCAGACAATAATTTACCACCTGATGCAAAACGGCATTGATGTCTTTAGGTAGCATGTAAGCATCTAGGGAACATCAAGTCTATCAATATAAAAAAAAACTCGGCTGGTGGGGGAAAGACCGTCCCCATGGTTTTCACATAAGAAGAAACTTCTTAGCTCCCCGACTGAACCCCTGGCCCCGCCCCAACACTGGGGACAAGTCACCGTGGGGACCATTACCTGGGCCGGTCCACGGGCCGGGACACCATTGCCCGCAGGCCGGGTCTCCGCTGCCTGGGTTACCATTGCCACAGGCCGGAACGGTCTATCAATAACGAGACACTATGTGTGTGAATTGAATACTGTTAACTTCAGGACAGACCTCAACCCACTGCTATTTTTTTCCTCGAATATGCAAGAGAGCTGCGTATCATTTCATTAAGAAGAGTTGTAAAATACAACATGCACTCCACCAACACACCCTGCCTGTCAAAAATGAAATACGACCAACTACTAACAACGGTGATGGGCTTAACTGTTTGCTACAGGGAGCCGTGCAAGCTCCCTTGCTCCAGCTAAACACCATAGATGCGCGCTTCCTCTTCGTTTTGTGCTAGGATTCTCTGCACGTTTGGTGATACCTTTTTGAGTACACAATCGCTTTGCTGCTTCCAAATCAACCCACTACAATTGAGTACATGATTTTTAAGGCGTTGCAGCCTCCTGTGGCTCTGGGGTACTCCTCAACACCTAGGTGATGCCTCAAAAACCATGATTCAGTAGAGTTACATAGTAAACTTTAGTTTGGTGTGTGTAGATTGTGAGTGGGTGGTTGTTTGGGTTCTTGTCCTGCGTTTTCAAGAAAAAAATATATATACATAGTGATATGGGCTTGATACACAGCTTTAGCTAATAGAGAGAATATGGATCCTACATCCTAGAACCATAGCCTTGATGCCATGTTAAACTTTGAGAGCGACATCAACCTCTCTCAAACTGATGTATATATACATGGTGACATGGACCATGTTAGCTATTTACAACTAATAATATACTTAGCTTAACAATACAAATTAGCATAAACTATGTAAGAGTGACGTATACAAAAGAAGTTGCAGGCATACTGTCTAGTAATTTAATACCATGAAGTTAATGCAAGAGCATTTTTGTTTTTCAATCTTTGTATGACCTTTTAAATATTTTCAGGAAACACTCATCTTTAAATATTAAAAAATGGGATGACAATAAAATTCTTTTCCTTATAAATGACATAGGGGCAAATGCCATTGTTCATGTCTAAACATGTACTAATCATTAATAATCTTTTTTTTTTCTCTGAATTCATGATGTAGATGGCAAGAGATTTACATGACATAATATCTAATAGAAGAGAAGGACCATTTTATCCACCATTCCAGCGAGAGGAGAGTGACGATGCATTTCTGCAGCTAGTAATTCAACCCATCTATAGTGTTATGCAGAAGGTATTTTCTCATACATCTTTGTTAAATATCTTTTTTTGTACAGCTAACTCTAACTCACTTGTAACGTATGAGTACATCCTCATGGGGTGAATTTGCACTTTGCCGTTCTTTTAGTACCTGTCAGAGTTTTAAAGGTTTTATAGCATCAAAATAACACAGATTTTGGGGAAAAAATAACGCTAAATGTTTTGGTTTAGTTTGATATCATAAAAAGACGGCACTGTTTAGTTTTATAGCATTCTGTGCAGACTCTCAATGCTATTAAAGTGACAAAACTTCTCAGTGTTATCTTTAAATAAGAATACTAGAGCTAAATTCTCTTATCTTTTATAATGTTCTTTGCTTTAATTTTCAACCGATGCAAAAGGAAGCTGCAAGGGGCAAAAGCGTGGTACAGTGAGCCACTCAATGTGGAGAAACTACGATGACTTGAATGAATACTTTTGGTAATTCCTTCTCTCTTTTCTTGAAATGTTGTAATTCCTTCTTCATACTTGCATCAGTTTTTCTTGTTAGATATAATCCTTGTGTCTTTTACTTAATGAGATAGTATTTAGCATGGGTTGGTATATGGAGGTCGGCAGACCATCCTTAGCTAGTAGGTTTTATGTCTGCAGCTAGTACTATCAGCCAATTTTGTTTTGGCCTGCTGCTGATCAGGTCAGTATCAGCTGTATTCTACAGACTGCAGCATTTTTATCCTATACTAGCTAGTAGTAGTAGGTTAGTCTGCTCAGCAGCAGCGGCAATGTACAAACCTCACTTAAGTATTGCAGGGTTCTAGGTCGTTTTAATACATACCGACTCCATCTCTATATATATGTAAGCATATGCTATCTACAGAGTAAATAGTGTTGGAAACATAGAACTCAAGAACAAGAATTGAGACTAGATAAGAACTGCCAGAGGGCAGCTTGGCCTTGGCCGCTTGGATTGAATTGGAAGATGCAAAATTTGTTACAAGTCTTTGGAGATGCAGCCCTTGCTCTTATAGGCAGGTGCTCAACCACTCCCCCCTCACCTTTTCTAAATGCCTCATATGGCAGGGCATTTGATTCTTACTTGGCCACCAAGGAGCCTCATATCTTGGCATCCAAGGCACCTTTACATCTAGGACTAAACTGTAGTAAAGTGGAAATTAACTACTGCTAAACCATGGTAGGACTAGGGTAAGATGCTGTCAATAGTAAGCCAGTTTGCTTCAGCAAACAGTGTCCTAAGACTCCAGCTACTCTACACATCTGCTCATCGCCTCATCCTATAGCTGCTGTTCTACTAACACTGCTTTCTATAACACAGGTTGAACCCAAGGTGGGGAAGGAAAAGGTGGCATGCCTGCCCTATAGAAAAGAGCAATTAATTAGTCCTTGCAACAGCGCAATTGAACATACTGTTTTAATGTTACGAACACACACTGTAGCACCAAAAAGACAGCCCAGAATACCAAAGACAACCAAACCTAAAAGCTATTACATCTCAAAACATTCAAGCACTGAAAGAAAGCTCCTTTTCTCAAACAACCAGCTTCTTCAATTACAGTGGGGGCCTCCCCTGCTGTATTTTAGGTTCAAAAAACCAGCTTCTTCAAGTCAGTTCAACCCAGCTCCAGAAGTTTCAGCAATTTTGCTGGTGATTCATCCTCCCATTTGTCCTTGTTTTCAACCAACAAGATTATCATATCTTCATCCATACCCATGTTCAACCGGTAAACCGCCCAAGTTGGCTTGCAAGGAGCAGCAGCTTCTCCAAGCCAAAAACCAGACTGCTGAGGTCGCCTGCTGGACAAAAAGACTTCTCAACTTTTCACCAACGCTGTAGGTCTTCCCCAACAAGGTGCTCACCTCTTTCCATCTTCTATCTTGAAAACAAATATAGTTTCTTAATTTCCATAAACCCCACAAAACTGCACATCTAAACATATTGACTACCATAAACTTTATTACTCATCCAACATCTCCCTACCGACTAAAAAATTTGTACCAATGCCTAGCTCACAAATTTCAGCTATACTAAGCCAACATTTGTTTGGTTATCATGCAATTAAACTTCAAATGCCCGATAAACTATTCCTCCTCACAGAAAAGACAAGATAAATCCTCTATTATCTCTAGTCTGTAAACTATGTTTCGACACTAACCATTGTAGAAAGGTCATGGCAGGCATAGTTCCTCCGAAATTGATGAATTCATATAGAGACACTGAGGAATACACCCTACTAGAGTTAAACTTCCAAATAAGAGATCCTGCCGCCTCAGGCGGTGCTTAGGGCAGCGAGCGTGGAAGGGGGCCTCTGGTGTTTTGCAGGGGCTTCAGGGCTTCAAGAGCTCCTGCCCAGGTTGCTGGCCCTTGGTTCTTAGGCCTTGTGGTCACTGGTCATGTTTCTCCTGTAGCTGGTGGTTCGAATCTAGCCTTTTTTTTCCTGGGTGGGGTGTGTGTTCGTTCCTGTACTCAGGTTTGGGTTCTTCTGGACTCATGTACTATCTTTTTCTACCGTAAGGAAATGACGTGCAGCTCTCCTGCATAGTTTGAGAAAAAAAAAAAACAGAGATCCTCAGCGCTGTTAAGAGATAGGCAGGCACTGTTTCAGTGGTTGAGTTTCTCCACTCGTCTCCTGGACGGCCTGGGTTTCAATTAGTATCCTTGAAAAATAAACAAGACACCTAGAAATTTTCTTTCCCAGAATCCCAGTGCACACCTTGTATGGGAGCTTTCAACACTCGGTACGCCCTGTCATTGATAGGGCATAAAAAGGGAGAAAATTATTAATTGCTGCTTTTGTTTTTGAAACACATTAAAAAAGGGACATATATCATGAAAGAGGGTTTATTAGCAAGTTCTAGAAATGCCAGTTTCTTTGATGAGCCTTACACATTTTCAGGTCAAAAAAATGCTTCAAAAAACTTGGATGGCCAATGGATCCAACAGCTGGCTTTTTTGCGGAGACCAGAGCCAAGAATGAATCTGAGGTCACTCACTAATTATTTGCATTATTTTGATTTTTTGTTGAGCATGCACTCTTGGCAATTTGGCATGAGAACAGCAGATTGTTTCTGTTAATTTATACCATAGGGGTGCATATATGGTGAAAAGTTGATCATAATCGCTGTTTTCCTGTTTTTTCATGGGTGTGGCCACACCCCCTACCATCAACATGGATCCGCCCCTTCCTAGTCGTGATATACTCTGACAGTTGTCTCTGAAATAGGATGCATGAATCACTTTTCTATCTTGTACAATTTGACAATGTAATTGAGAAGATAGGACTGGATGTTTTTTCACTTTTCTGGAAATCACAAACATTCATGTGTAGTATTGTAGTTTAATGATGCAGCACACTAGTTTGGAGGAACAACTCCAAGGTGCTGTAGATAATTCTAGCACAAATTATTGAAGGAACAGCTTCAACGTGCTAATAGATAACCCCTAAGGGCAGTCCGAATCCACGGACAGCAATCCGAATCCACAGATAGCAAGAGCTTAGTCCAAAGCTCAAGAACAAGATCTAGTCCAAGATCTTAGATAAAGAACATCAAGTTCTATTCATATGGGTATTGGATACAAAGTAAGTTACAAAATATGAGGACATAGCCTCTATTTATAGGCTCCAAGGCCTTAGACAACTCAAACACAACTAATATGACAACTAATAGCTTACTAGATGACAACTAGCTTACAACCTATCTCCTATGTGATAACAACTCACATATTACTCATGGACAACTAAGAGACAACTTGTAGGACATCCCTAGCACTTTCTAGCAATATATATGACATATGCCATGACTTCATATTTCTTCTTAATTAAGTAATCCTTCATGAAGCATAGAGTTAAAACTCAATTTGAATTCTTGATCTTGCTAGTAAAATCAGATTTCTCTTCTAACATTTAGTATCAAAATCAAGTTTGAGTTGAAATTCATGAAGGACTTGAATATTCATGATTCATCTATTTGATGTCCCTCATCATTTAATACATATGACCCAAATCCTCATCGAATTTCTCCAAGAGAACCAACTAATCAAGTAGCTAAGTAGTGCATACTCCACTGCTTAACTGCTTATTCTGTTAAAACAGTCTACATTAGAGATGCCATTATATTTACTACTTCCTCGTTCCAAATTGTAGGTCGTTTTAGCTTTTTTTTATATGCATTTCTTTTGCTATGCATCTAGACATAGTGTATAACTAGGTGCATAGCAAAAAGCAATGTATCTAGAAAAACCAAAGTGAACTATAATTTGGAACGGAGGGAGTACATCCATTAGAATTCTTGGAACAGTGCATCATGCACTTCCTTAGTTTTTCTATCAATTCTTTTTTTTTGGTTTATCCCAAATCGCCACCATAACTTGGAAAAGTCTGTTATTTTGAAGGGGCATAATGCAATTTCTATCACATTAACAATTTGAAGAATTTCACGAAGAAGTAAAAAGCGCAGTAGTTGGAAGTGAAAAATAAAACTGGGGTAGAAACACATTAGCAAAACCAGTTTGTTGGAGAATAGTGTCTATTGTATTCCTCCAAACCCTAGAAGGGTGGGCAATATAGTAGCTGCACATGGGCCTCTAATGGGCCGTATCTCATATACACTAACACAGTTGATTTTATCAGATTTAATTGAGTTTATATGTAAAGAATGATACATCTTTTAAAGGATGACATATCAAGTGATTTCTATATGCCTGCTTTTGATGATCTGGTTGCTTATCTATACCTAATAATAAAACACGAAAATTTCTGCCAATCTGCCATCAAAATTTCTGTCAGCCTGTCCCGTTCCAAGGGTATAGAAAACAAGGAGCAGCCTGTCCGCCTCGGTTACGACTCAAACAAATCCACAAATCCATTGTATCCATATATGCCTCCTGCTTTCGTTTCTGAAACAATCAAATCCACAAATCCATCGTATCGATATATACATAAATATTGTTTCTTGACCATAATTATGTATATCTAATAATAAAACACGAAAATTTCTACCAATCTGCCATCAAAATTTCTGTCAGCCTGTCCCGTTCCAAGGGTATGGAAAACAAGGAGCAGCCTGTCCGCCTCGGTTACGACTCAAACAAATCCACAAATCCATTGTATCCATATATGCCTCCTGCTCGGTTTTCTGAAACAAACAAATCCACAAATCCATCGTGATCAATATATACATAAATATTGTTTCTTGACCATAATTACCGGTGTCCTAAAGCGGCTTCGCTTCCAATCGCACACCATCCAACACGATGCAAGGCTCCATGGGCGTTGGGTCCAGGAGCTCCATCTCGGCGCGCGTAGTCACGCTGCCATCTTTCGCGACGCCGTCGTGCCGTGCCTGATGTACACGCCGCACACACACACCATCGCCTCGAGCCGGCGGAGCTAGCTTTCCGACGAGTTCAAGAGGGGATTGATGTGACGGGACACTCTAAAGTAGGCAAAATCAGGAGCGACATGATGGAAACTGAGTGGAACGAGCATGCTACGACAAAGGGGGTGCTGAGATCCATGGGCGTTGGGTCGAGAGATGTGGTGGCGTGGTGCTATGTTGTTCGGAAGAAGAAAGAAAGGAGCAGTTCAGGGGGCCTGCAGCCATGGCGTGGATATTGAGCTGTTGCTCAGTTGATTGGTGAGGAAAAGGAGAGATTGCTTGCTCAGATTTGATCGGTGGAAGAAGAATGGAGAAGCTTCAGCTGCCTTGCTTTGCCGATTGGAAAACAGAGGGAGAAATTAAGCGCAGAAAAAGGAGCAGCTCGGAGAACATTGGGAGAGATCGGTGGAGAGCTTCGGCGGAGCAACAGTGGCTTACACGGTTGAGAAGATAAGGCTGGGGAAAGAATAAAGAAAATGAGAATGATGGGTGGGTCCCATTAGTTGATGATGGACCAACAGATGGGCCACGCACCTGATGACGTGGTTAGTTTAGAAGTTTTGAGGAGTTTATTATTGGAAAACTGTTGTAGGATGATACGTAAGATACTTATCGCGTCAAACTTCATGGCATATTTGCCCATAATCCGTTGCAACGCCACGGGCACTTTTTCTAGTATGTTAAAAAGGAATCCCAGGTCATACAAAATAGCACATTTTGAAATAAAAGCCCCTTTTTGGCATTGTTGTAATGTTGTGTCATGCTTTCAGATGACATAGAGTGATTGCTTCTTATTGACGGTATAAGCTTCTCAAAATATGTGTAACTAGATAAAGGAACAGAGACATAGATTAAGCTGCAATTATTATATGCCTGTTGCTGAAGGAAATTTGATCAGAATAAAGTATTTATTATGTTATGATGGAAATAACTTTAGCTGCTTCTACAGCAACATGGTCACATGATTAGCAGAAGAAGGGCGCCAAAAACAAATTTTGTTGAAGTTCGCATACATTTTTGCATCTATTCAGAAGTTTTGATCGTATGTGGGCCTTCTTTATATTGGCTTTCCAGGTAATGATGGCCTTTGTCCTCCACAGAAGTTTTTGTATTCATTTTTCCAGTGTGTGCCACATAATCTGTTTTTCTTCTATTGTAGGCCATGGTAATTATTGCCTGGAGCCCTTCTGGTGGGGCACTTTCTTCTATATTTGAACCAGAAGTTTTCAAAAATGTATTGACAATCTTCATAACAGCAGCATTCCTCAACTTCCTTCAAGGTACAAACTTACTTTGACTCCAGGGCCTTTCTGCATTTTTACATGTACTTTTTTTTCTCATAGTGCATTATTTAACAAAGTTTTTATTAATTTTGACTTGTATGCGGAGTCTTAATACTATCTGCTGCTGCTGTGGCCATCGCTTCAAATGCAACACAGTTTCTGAAATTGGTCTTTAAACCTTTTCAGCCACGCTAGAGATAATTCTCAATTGGAAGGCTTGGAAGAGCCTGGAGTGCTCACAAAGGATACGATATATCCTGAAATTTGTTGTAGCTGTTGCCTGGTTGATAATTCTTCCTACTATGTACTCAAGATCTATTCAAAATCCCACAGGCCTTGTGAAGTTCGTCAGCAATTGGATAAATTTGCAGAATGAGACAATTTATAATTATGCTGTTGCCCTCTACATGTTACCAAACATATTCAGTGCCCTGTTTTTCATGTTTCTACCAATTCGACGGCCCTTAGAGCGCTCAAATTCTCGCATTATTAGGTTTCTTTTATGGTGGACACAGGTAAGGTTTTGTATATTTATAACTATATTGATGTACATAGGTCCTTACCAGAACTGTTTATACGTAACATCTCACAAATTTTATTTTCTAATCAGCCAAAGTTATATGTTGCTCGAGGCATGTATGAAGACACTTGCTCACTTCTTAAGTAAGGATCGCATTTTCTTGTCACCTATTCTTTTCATCCTTACCATATGTATCTAATACTATTTTTGTTTACATAAACAAGGTACACGATGTTCTGGATTCTACTGCTTATATGCAAGCCTCGCCTTCAGTTATTATGTTGAGGTTGGTATAAAAATTACTATCCTTTTATTACTATTGGTATCATGTGAAAGGCAAATATGCCTTTTTACAGGATACCCAAGAATTCACATGAGCACAATGGTTTTGGTGGCTGGAATTGACTTAGCCTTTTCTGTTTTTCTCTCATATACATGGGCAGCCAAGAGGTACAATCATGGTTGTGACATCCTCCTAATTAATGTAGAACCATCACCCAACTAACCAGCCTACTAGTCCATGCTGATTTTTTAAAAAAAGAAAAGTAAATGCTATGAATCTAGACACTAGCATGAAACTAGGCACACAGGATTATTTCGAACAGCATGTTGCTTGCAATATCATAGCACTAAAATCACAAAGGTTGCAACTTCAACTTCTATTATGTTGAGAATTCTCTTTATTGTTAGAATGTGTTTTGATTCTAGCATCTCTTTCACATTAGATTAATGCATGCCTGTTTTCCAAAGAAGTCCACACATACAACCCAGAATAGAATATCAGAAACAATGCTTTATAGCGTAAACATAGTAACGCTGAACAGGTTGCTAAACTTTTAGGGCTCCATTCTTATCGGACAGCTTGCCTGGGGGGCTCGTATGCCGTGCACGCCAAATAGTATCCTTAGCATCTTCTTCTATCTTCTCGCGCAATTTTTGCTAAAGGACTAGGGATGGGGAAATAGCAAGAGTGAGTCCATGTCGAACTCAACAAGAATAACTAGGTAAAAACTACCCATAGATCATGATCAATGTAACTTAAATAATGTAAAGCATAAAACGATAAACCATAAACAAGTTAGCAACATTAGTCATCATCGTAGTGCAAAAGGGTTCTAAGGTCGCTCGTGTCCTTGAGCAAGGCGGTATACCGGTTTGATAAACTTCGCGTAGAGGTGTACACTTTCACCGTGAGCCGTGAATTACCCTTTCGCCGAGGCCCGTCGGACGGATTCGCGGTGGCGGGCGGCGACCGCGGGACGCGGCTTGCGGGGCGGCGGGGCGGAGCCCTCGATTCTGCGCGCCCCGGCCGGCGGAGGGCGTGCGGCGGGTGGAGCCACGGCCCGGGCAACTCGTGACGGACGCGGCTCCACGACGAACGGCGCCGGTGGATCTCTCGACTTTGCGACCTCGCCGCGGACGGTCCAAAGCGGCCACGCCACAATGGAGCTCTGCCGCCTGCGGTGGGGACGAAGCGTCCGGCACCTCACTCGTGGTCGGCGCGCGCTTCGAGTTGCGATGAGAACGTCACGGTCCCGGAGGAAAAGTCCGAATATCTTTGACTTGGAGCCTTCCACGGACGAGCAAAATCGATTGGAAGGAAAAAGGGTGAAAGGAAAAAAAGGTGAAAGAAAAAATTTTGGTAGAAATTTCCTCGCTTTATTAGTAGGTATAGATTTTATTAGTAGGTATAGACTTATGAGGTTTTTGAAGATAGAGATATTGAATTTAATTTAAATAACAAAATTCATTTCATGACATTAGAAATAGAGCAAAATCGGTTCAGCGTTAAATTGTACTTTTCATAAATTGTTTTTCACCCAATAAAAATAAATGCAAATCCATGAATGCAACGAACAATGTTGCTAAGCTTTAAATATGATTTTAATTTCATAAAATATATTAAAAAATTGCAAAATTTCCGGGTCTTACAATTAAAACCGCCACACCGGATAATTTTCTATTAATTGCTGATTCAAAAATTTCCATTGCTTTGTGTAACCCATTTGTCACTTATAGAGTTTAATCTCCTACTCCCTCCATTCCAAATTGTAAGTCGATTGCGCACGTAGCTTTTTCTATGCATCTAGATGTGCATTATGTCTAGATACACAATAAAAGCTATGTGTCTAGAAAAGCTAGAAACGACTTACAATTTGGAATGAAGGGAGTATATCTTTAAATGTGTAATAATTACTGAGATTTCCGATGTTCATTTACCATTGGCAGATTGCACCTCTAGTTGAACCTACCAGGATAATCATGTCACTGGAAAGGCCGCCTTACGAAAGTGGCATGAATTCTTCCCAAACTGTAAGATCATTTTTTATATTCTAGCATATTTATATTTATATCTTACTCCTATGCATAGTCTGTAGCACTGAGAAGATGCTTGATTTTCACAGTGCAGCATAATTTAGGTGTTGTGGTTACTGTATGGGCTCCAATTGTCATGGTATGTAAGGTTTTTCTGGTGTGTGTGTGTGTGTGTGGGGGTGTTGTTCAGATTTTGCCCCTAATTTAAATTTCCATGCAGGTATACTTCATGGACACTCAAATATGGTATGCCATTTTCTCCACAATATGTGGTGGAGTATATGGTGCATTCAGCCGATTGGGTGAGGTTGGTACCTGGAGACTAAGTGTACCCTTGGAGTGCTGACATTCTATATTTACTGATCTTAAAATTTTCCTAATGTTTACCATGAAGATACTGAACCCTTGGGATGTTGAGATCAAGGTTTGAGGCAATTCCAAGAGCATTCGGCAAAAAAACTTGTACCTTATCATGGTAGTCACTTGAAACGAGATGAGGTATGGTTGTGGTTGTGCTATTTTTTTTTCTTGTATCCATCTTTTTTATTCCATTGTTCTAATGGACTTAATAGGGGATTTAATGAACTTTTTTCCACCAGGAGGACAAAACCCACCCTTTGATAAGTTTGCTGACATATGGAATGCATTTATTATTTCATTGCGAGAAGAGGACTTGCTAAGCAATAGGTTCCCATTGCTGTTAAATTTTCTTGATTTTTATATTGAACATGCCACACCTTAAAATGATGTATTTTCTTTATTATCTATAGGGAGGAAGATCTATTGGTCGATTCCATCATCTCGCCGGAGAAACAAGTGTTTTTCAGTGGCCTCCTTTCCTTCTTGCCAGTAAGGTACACACATTATGCACTACTGTATTGTTACTTAACCATGTGCGATTCTGCCCTGCTCATTGCCAAGATATCATGTATTTAGATTCCAATCGCACTTGACATGGCAAAGGGTGTCAAGAAAAAGATGAAGAACTCATGAAGAGGATAAAACAGGATCCTTATACTGAGTATGCTGTAATAGAATGCTACGAGACATTGTTAGATATCCTTTACAGCATTATAGTTGAACAAAGTGATAAGAAGTAAGTCATCTTTTCTCCCCCCTCTCTCTCTGTCTCTCTCTCTCTCTCTCTCTCTCTATCTATCTATCTATCTATCTATCTATCTATCTATCTATCTATCTATCTATCTCAAATGATGCTTGGTTTTGTAATTTGGCTAACCTATTTGTAGAAACACCGCACACCCTAATCAGGGGGGGTGACCTTCATTATATAGCCTAATAGGCTAGGGTTACAGATTACATGGCCAATGGGCCGTACGCCCAATATGGGCTGTTACAATTATATTCTAACACCCTCCCTCGCCTAGGCGGAGTGTCACGAACACAAAGATCGGTCCTAAAAGTCGAAGAAATAAGCGTACGGGTAACCCTTTTGGTCATAATGTCCGCGAACCGATGAGACGATGGAACATGGAGCACCCGAACTGTCCCAAGGCAACCTTCTCACGGGGACGGTGAATATCTATCTCAATATGCTTCGTGCGACGATGATGGACAGGATTGGCGGTCATATAGACAGCACTGACATTGTCACAGAAGACGAGCGTCGCCGAAGAAATGGGTGCGTGAAGATCCTGAAGTAGCTGACGAAGCCAACAAGTCTCGACCCAAAGATGTGCAACAAAGACGGGGTACTTCGACCCCTCCGCTTTCGAACGAGACTCAGAAGTCCGCCGCTTAGAGGACCAAGAGACTAAGTTGTCGCCGAGGAAGACACAATACCCCCCGAGGTGGAGCGCCGAGAGTAAAGGACAACCTACCCCAATCAGCACGGAGTACGCAAATGCCGAGACGCGACCGGTGCCCGATGTGAAGTCCAAAGGATAGGGTGCCCTTGACATATCGCGTAACACGCTTGAGCATTGCCGGATGAGGCTCGCGCTGGTCGTGCATGAAGAGGCAAACCCGCCGAATGTTATAGGCGAGATCCGCCGCAGTCGGCGTGATACCGCGGCAGAGCACCACCGGCGACCGGGCGGTATCGCAGTAACATCCGCCACGGGAGAGCCGGTCCGTAGAGCGTATAGCTTGGCGGGAGTGTCCACGTGAGTCGCCGTAGAGTGGCACTCGGCCATGCCGCCGGCCAGTAGCAAATCCCACGCCGCATCGTTGAGGAGACAGAAGAGGCCATCGCCAGTAACGCGTGGATCGAGATCCCGAGGAAGTGATGGAGGTCCCGAGATCCGTCATGGCTAACTTCGGAGTGGAGGGCTCGGTGAGGCGACGGCGAAGCGAAGACGACGAGGTCAAGCCAAGATGATGTCGCCGACGTGAGGAGCGGTAGGCGACGCCGCACCGCTTTGTAGACAAAGAGGGATGGTCGGAGGTCGATGCCTTGAAGCCGACCGCAGAGATAGCCGGAGAACCGCCGTGCCACAACCGGGAGCCCGCTTGAGCCCGTATAGGGACTTTTTGCGAGAAGACGGGCGGGTCGCGTCGTTGATGAAGGGCGGCCGGGCAAGAAACCGCCTCGGCCAGCGCCATGAAGAAACGCGTTCTTCACGCCTAGCCGGGTGGATCGGCCAAGAGCGAGAGGTCGCGATGCCGGGGACGACCGGATGGTAGCCGCTTTGACAAATGGCTGAACGCCGTCGAGTCGACGCCGCATCACGCTGCGAGAACCCGCGAAGCGACTTATCGGCTTTATGGCAGCCGAGAGCCATCCCGGCCGGTACTTGTGCTTGAAGACCCATTTGCCGGTGATGACGTTGAAAAGGCGCGAGGTGGTCGAGGATGAGACGCCAAGCGCCATTGTCCATGAGCGCCTTGTACTCAGCCATGGCCGCGACGCCAATTTGGATCGGCGAAGCGGACGGGGTTAAGCTGGCAACGGAGAGGCCTGACGGTAAAACCGTAGTGGTGAACCCATACCGCCAGATGGGGGTGGTAGAGATCCGCCTCGGGAACGCAGTAGCGGCTGCTAGAGGCTCGAGCACCGGGCGCCGGGAGCGGGAGCAGGGGGCACCACCACTGCGGTGCCGGAACCACGAGGTGCCACAGCGTGCGGTCTGCCAAAACCGCAGGAGCCTCCGCCGAAGCGAGCCGGTCGTCGACGCGTGATGAGGGGGTCGTGTCGACCCGATCGGGGAGAAGAGGCTTTGGAGGCCGGGAACCGAAAGCGAGGAATCCGGAGCAGCGGACCGGTGGTGGTGTACGAGGCATCCAACGCGCGGCGCCATGCCACAAGATGGCGGGTCAGCCGAAGCGGGATCACCAAATCATCTCGAAGACCAGCGTTTGCTCGACGCCCAAGGAGGGCCGGAGGAAAAGCGGAAGTAAGTCTGTAACGAAAAATCAAAAGAGTCCCCGGTTGGGGCTTGAGGCCGCAAACGGAAAGTGAGTCTCGTCAAAGACGACATGTCGCGAGATGATGATCTTGCGAATTGGAAAGGTCAAGACACCGATAGCCCTTACGTGATGGAGGGTAACCGAGAAAGACACACGCCGTGGAGCGAGGAGACGGTTGTGACGAGTCGTGGCACTAAGATTGGGGCAGCAGGGACCAAAAACCCGAAGAGAGGTGTAGTCCGGCATTTTGTGGTAAAGAAGATGATAGGGTATACCGATTACTTTTGGACGAGGACGGCCGCGGTTTGTGAGAGAAACACTTGGTGGGAAAGAGCTTCGCCCAATAGGATGGAGGCATGGCGGCATGAATCGAGAAGCGCACGGACAGATTATTCGAGTCGCGGCATGCGCTCAGCCTTGCCGCTCGTGCAGATGTATAGGGGCATGAAGTCCGAAAGAAGGATGCCGCGCCGCCCAAGAAGGTGGTAGTGGCATGGTTGATGAACTTCGGTGCCATTATCCGCCGCAAAACAAATAACGGGAAGACTAAATTGTGTGTGAGCGTAAGCAAACGAACCGAACAATGTGAGCGTGGACTTCAGATTTATGGCGAAGAGGAAACGCCCAACACGATAATGTGTAAAATCATCAACGAACACAAGATAAAATTTATAACCGAGAGACACTTGATACAGGAGAGGTCCAAACATCGCAATGAACAAGTTCAAAAGGTCTTTGATGTCTTGGAGACCGAACTAGTAAATGGCAACCTAGTATGTTTACCGAAATGGGCAAGCATGACAAATGCGGCGAAGCCGCTTTATTACACAATCGATAGCTGAAAGTTTATTTAGAGTAGCGACGACGGGCGCGGTGCGGGATCACCAAGACGCGAATGCCACAGTCCCGGGAGATGGTGGCGACATGACAACGAGGAGGCGTGTGATGTGGGATGGTGTAGAGGTCCCCGTGGCTATTGCTTAGAAGGAGAACCGTCTTGGTCTTGAGATCCTTAACGAAAAACCGTAAGCGTCAAACTCAATGGAACAGCTTATTGTCGCGAAAGTAAGTTGTCTAACGAGATAGCGATTACGGTGAGATTAGGAGCGACAAGAACATTATCAAGATGAAAAGGACGATCGGTATGTGTAAAAGCGTGGTGCCACGACTAAGAACAGAAAGCATTGACCGTTGCCAACCGTGATGGAAGATGGTGGCGTCGGGAGACGAAGAAAGAAGAATACGGGCCGTTGGAGGACATGTGGGATGTCGCCCACTGGCCCACAACCCATGGGGCATTAGACCCCCGGAAGTGCCCGGTTGAGGGCGGCGACGGGCTCGCGATCCGGGACCCGGCGCCGGGGTGGGGAGAAGCGGGGCGGAAAGCGGTGTGAGCCTCGATGAGGGAGGTGGAGGCGGCGGGCTGGCGGCGGCCTCCCAGCCGCGGCCAGAAATGGGGCGCCGAGGGGTTGTAGCGCATCCAAGGGCCGGCCTACGAGGCCTCCCCGGCGACCGCCGGAGCGCCCCAGTGGGGTGCCACGCCGGCTGCCGGATGATTCGCCCACCGCCGTTGCCATTGCCACCGCTGGACGCTTTGGCCTTGCCTCCTTGCCTTTGCCACGGCCACGGTTGGACGTGGAAGAAGAGGTGGACCGGGCAGAAGACGAG
Source organism: Hyparrhenia diplandra (assembly GCA_015847255.1). Lineage (NCBI taxonomy): Eukaryota > Viridiplantae > Streptophyta > Magnoliopsida > Poales > Poaceae > Hyparrhenia > Hyparrhenia diplandra. The sequence goes on from JADLZK010007952.1 coordinate 69,201, forward strand.
GTGCAGGGAAGGGTTGGTGGCCGCAACAAGAGCCGAGGCCTCGCTTCCTTGCCTTCGTGCCCAGGCGGGTTCCTTGACACTGGAGCATGTTGGTGTGATCTTGAAGTTGGGAAGCGGCGACGTGTTGGAGATGATGTCGGCGGTGGTGGCAAACTTGGGGTTGAGGCCGCAGAGATTGAGCACGAGCTGCGAGGGAGAGATGGTATGGCCAACCTCCGCAGAGCGTCGGTGTGTTTCATTCGCTGCGATAGGCGTGCCATGGAGAGATCGCCGGGACATGGTGGAACTCCCGCCCAAGGGACGACGCCTCGAGGCTCCTTGTTTGCCCGGAACAGAGCCTCAATGGAGGCGCATGCAGCACGCGTCTTGGTCGGGCCCATGGCGGGGTCGGGACGCGGTGTCGCCGCAGAGCCGTACATCCAGCCACGGATGCAAGCATCAGCCGTGACCACCAGGTCATTCGACGTGGTGCCGCCGAAAGCCATCGACGCGTGGCCGAAGGCCATACTTGGCACAGAGCGGTGAAGCCTTCCCACTTGGTGAGATTGGGACGCCGAGGTCGAGCGTCGGGGCGTCCGCTTCCACGTTAACGGCGGCAGAGGCGGGGAAGAAGCCGGCAGGGCGCATACAGTTGTCGTCGGCACCGGCCGGTGCCGGAGGTAGTCGATGACGATCGCCATGGTAACGCTGGAAGGCGCGGCTCGGTGATGGCCCGGTGGAGAACGCTGCCCGGGCGGCGGGCGCCGGAGGGCGCGGTCGGGGCGGGCGGCGCTGGAGGGCGCTGCCTTAGCGGTGGTGGCGAAGTCCCATGGGATACGCCGCGCAGGGGGGGCAGAAGCGAAGCCAGGAGATCGTAACTATTTCGATACCATGTAGAAACACCGCACACCCTAATCGGGGGGTGACCTTCATTATATAGCCTAATAGGCTAGGGTTACAGATTACATGGCCAATGGGCCGACGCCCAATATGGGCTGTTACAATTATATTCTAACACTATTTAGTTGGTATTGCATTTCACTGTTGCTACAGAGTTGTTGATAGAATATGTGACAAGCATAAAAGATAGCATCCGCCGGAAATCATTCCGTGAAAGAATTCGATTGGATGAGCTTCCTCAGCTAAGTGCTAAGTTTGATAGATTGCTAAATCTACTGGTACCACTATACTATTATTTTTTCCTTTTCATTTCTTAAATAAAATATAGTTTCTGTACTGAGGTTCCTTTTACATTTCCAAAAAAAAAAAAATGTTTGTTCCATTTGCAGAAGGACTATGATGAGAATGATCCTGTAAAGAAAAACACACAGATTGCCAATCTGTTGCAGGATATAATGGAAATTATCACACAGGATATTATGAAAAATGGACAAGGGTAAGTTGTACTTTTAAATGAGCAGATAAATAGATACTTAGTCTCTGATCTCTCTCTCTCTCTCTCTCTCTCTCTTGCAGTATCTTGAAGGACGAGGGCCCAAAACAACTGTTTGCAAATTTAAATCTGGACGCAGCGTTGAAGCATGTTGCTTGGAGAAAAAGGTCTGATTCCTGGAGAAACCTTTTCTGTAGTTACACTTTTAGCAATATTGTTTACTATAGTTAGGAGCAGTATGTTATGTGGTGGTATTCTGTGTGAACAGTGCATTAGGCTTCAATTGTTGTTGACAACAAAGGAATCTGCCATATATGTACCAACGAACTTGGAAGCTCGGCGTAGGATCACCTTTTGCAAACTCACTTTTTATGAAAATGCCAAGGGCACGACCTGTCCGTAGCATGATGTCCTTCAGGTACGCTAACCCTAGCTCGCTTGGACTCCCTTTTTGCATCACTTAATGTTATCATTTTTTATTTTTATTTATTTATTTATTTATTTGCTCTTTACCTTCTTGGCACTCAGTTTGAAACTGTTTCCAGAAGTCAGCAATAGCTTTCAGAACTAGCGTATTTATGCCAAATCATTCCTTCACATTTTAACACTTTCTCAAAAGAGGATTTCATCACAAGTTCTTATTCTGATTGTTTTTAATTGCTTCTCTGCTTTTACACCAGTGTTTTAACTCCATACTTCAAAGAGGAGGTGCTCTTTCCCCAGAAGATCTTCATAAGAAAAATGAGGATGGTATATCTATACTGTTCTACCTACGGAAAATATATCCAGGTATTATGGGGATGCTAGAAATAAAACTGTGTGAGATAGTTATTTCTGCTGTTAGGAAATGATTCACCATGACTTCGTGTGTCCATAGATGAATTTAGGAACTTCCTTTGCGGATAAATTTTAAACCGAAGGATGAAGAAGAGCTTAAAGAAAAAGGTGGATGAGATCTGTCCTTGGGCGCCTTATAGGGGTCAAACGCTCACCAGAACAGGTAAAATGACTAGTGCAATCATGTGGCTCATCAAAATATAACTTGTTCTCTAACTCTTTGTTTTTACTTTTTTTTCTTGAACTACTTTTTTTACTTTGCTAGTGAGAGGAATGATGTACTACAGGAAGGCACTTGAAATCCAATGCCTTCAAGATCGAAAAAGATCCTGGTAAGATCAATGTGCTCAGTTGTTCATGTTTTCCTTTTTTTTCCAATCCATGTCTACCATTATATGTTTGATTACGTGTTTATTTTTTGTAGCTAAATTTGAGGACAGATCAATAGAATCCTATCAAGAGTTGCAGTCTCGTATTGAAATGGCACAAGCTATTGCTGATATCAAATTCACCTATGTTGTCTCATGTCAAGTCTATGGCATGCAAAAAGACGTCAAAGGATGTAAAAGACAAAAGCCGCTATCAGAATATCCTCAATCTCATGATAATGTACAGAAGCTAATGCTCTATACCTACATTAGCGCTTGCTCCAACCCATCTAACTTGTAAATTACACAGAAACCCATCACACTGAGTTGCTTTCATTGATGAGGTCGAAGCTCCAACCGAAATGGAGCAACTGAGAAGACGTATTATTCGTTCTTGTCAAGGTGGTGAAAAGTAACGATGAGGTACTTATCACGGATAAAATTTAAAGATTCACTTGCCTTTGCATCACATGAAGTCTTAAGTCCTAGGCAACCCATATGGAAAATAGAAAAGAGCAATATGAGTTTTGAATTTTTACTCATTTCATTTCCAGAATTTTTGGATTTGGTAAATGAAGTTATATGAAAATCCAGTTGTTGGGACTGGCTTGGTTGACAAGTATGTAATTTTCGTTCTAGTTAATAAGTGTGCTTGGGAGTACTTGCAGTTTGAGTCGACTATGTCATAAAAGTAATGCTTTCCTAAGGTTACACTCCTACAAAAACAATCTTTTTACTAAATAGTGTGTATTGGGAGCATGGGGCTCCCATTAGGGCTAACCTATATTTATAATTAGTTTCTTGTTGAGGTTTCTACACCGATTCATGCAATACAAATACTCAGTGTTAGCACCATTGTGCCCTTTTTCATTATTGACGCTGTAAACTTTGTTTTAGGAAATTTACCGTATAAAGCTTCCCGGCAAACCAACAGATATTGGAGGGGAAACCTGAAAACCAAAATCATGCTATAATCTTCACAAGGGGAGAAGCACTTCAGGCCATTGATATGAATCAGGTTTAGTTTTTGAATTCACATGGTACACATTATAATAAAGAACTACTATTTATTTTAATTACTACATAGGATAATTATATTGAGGAGGCGTTTAAAATGAGAAATGTGCTGAGGAGTTTGAGAGTAAAAAGTATGGGAAGAGCAGACCCACTATATTAGGCCTACGTGAGCACATTTTTACTGGAAGGTATGCCTTCATACCTAAAAATTTGTTTGTCTTTGTTCATGCCATTTATATGCAAGGTATGAGTGCTAATAATAACATTTCTGTGTTTCTATTTTAGTGTTTCGTCACTGGCTTGGTTTATGTCCAATCAAGAGACCAGTTTTGTTACTATTGGGCAAAGAGTTCTGGCAAATCCTCTCAAGTATGCAAATCTACCTTTAATTTAAAGTTGATATATGTTGAGCTTCTGTATGAACTGTACAGCTAGAGTTATTTGGATTATTTATCCCATAATACCTCTTGTTTTCCACAGAGGACCATGAATACAACAGATAGATATAAATATAACACGCACATGCACACACTCTATCTGGACTACTTAACAATATAGATTGAATCATTGAATTGATTTTTTTTTTTTTTTTTTTTGGGTGGGGGTGGCTGCCGGGGCTACAGCCCCCAGAATGAGGCTGATTTCTTCATTAATTACTGCTACTTAGCATTAAATCGTCATTATTTATAGCTTCAGCTTTAAATCTTCAATATTTAGCGCCGCCCCCCCCACCTTTTTTGTTCCCATCCTGGATCCATCCCTACCTCAAGGCTCAAGTATATTAATGTGTCACATTTAGATTTTGGTAAGATCATAATACAATGAAACACAGGTCTCCTACGTTTTCAAAAAAAAAAAAAAAAGAAAAAAGACCATAATACAATTCAAAAAGAGGCTCAGAAAGTGTCATGTTGTTAGGTATAGGATACTATTTATATTCCAGATTGGAAATGGGAGTAAATAGAGATGAAGTCTTTAAGTGTTAGTCCAAAATTTGGATCAGATAATTCCTATAATAAATAGTGTGGGGTTCAATTAGAACAACACAATTGTTT